>JAZHYW010006175.1:0-104407 GCA_037355805.1 Ixodes ricinus | reverse complement strand
TGCTGCATGTTATTTAAAAGCATGCTTAGGGATGAAATTAAGCATCACGTTTTTTCTTTAAAATTTGGACGTCTAATATTATTTTGAAGTGGGGACCGAATACCTCTAACTTCGTTTTATATTTTAATTAAAATTTATTACGTTAATAACAATTTGTATTTTAATTTCAATTAAAATGTGTTCAGCATTCAATACAGCGCAAAGTTAAGACATGTTATTTTTTTTTCCTTCTAAAGACACTTCTATTGCAAGCTTTACTTTTCAATAAAAGAATGTACCAAGTTATTGCATCGTCTGTTGGAAAGTTGCATCATTAAAAAAATCCTATAGGAATTGCATCGAGGACCTCTAGTTGATATTTGTATTTTAATAGAGGATTAAAAAGTGTAATAGTCAATACGATAATGCTTGATTGCACCGTAAAATTCAATGAGATTGAGGTGAGTTTGTACAAAATTAAAAACTAGTTGCTTTTTCAAATGATATTTGTACTTGTAACCGGCGTGTAAATAAAAACAAAGCATATTTGTTCATGCAAATCCCTCCCCCTTTTCAATCTTCTGCCAGAATGCTTCTCCAGCCTCACCTCCGTTCGGCTTTGTTAAATCGCCTGTTTTAGAAACTTTTTCTTGTCTCAATGCCCACTTACATCCTAAGATGTCGATTTCATCTGGCAAGAGGACATTTTTTTCTTTTATTTCTGATCCTAGCTTCAGCTACGGGAATATTTTTTCTGGGCAATTACAGAGCCAGTGATAATATAGAAGTTTCGTCGCATGTGGCCTCCGCTATATGGTTACAGTCGGTTGAAGCAGTTCATTGGTCATTTGGCACAATGATCCTTCTGCAAAGGCTGCTACATATTTTGTAAAACATCAAGGACTAGACATCCATCAAGAAATGCATAATTATTAACATTGCTGATCGTCTTCAACACTGCTTGAAGTTTATCAACTAAAGCAAATATGCAGCACTTGAAGTGTAGCATTTCGTTTGATGATCGCAAAATTCCCAACTTCAACAAGTTGAAGTTGGGTATGCTCGAAGACATGATCAATACAGCTTGATAGAATAAAACCTTAGACAGCAGCATCACTGTTGATTTACCCAATGTACTTTTACGACCATTCGAAAGTGGTGCACGATGCTCAAGCCGTCACAAAAAAGGCCTCTGCCAACACCTCTTATATAAGAAAGCATAGGTGTCGCATTCTCCTTCAAAATTCATAAAGGCGACCATAGGGCTTAGATTGGACACGACTGCGGCGCCAGTGTTCGGCTGGGGCTCGGGTTCTCACTGATTGGACACGAGTGGCGGCCGAATGCCGACGGAGCACTCGTATACAATCTGGGCCCTACCGTCGCCCCCTTGGGTGACGCAGGATATTTTAGCACTTAGGCTTACTTATCTAGGAGGCGTTGCTTCTGTACTTGGTCTCATACTAAGTTTGAGCGGAGCCGACACTGCGACCGTATAGAGCCAGTCAAGCAGCCCTGAAAGTGCATTGTCACGAGATCGTCGTTTTTGTGCGTTTGATATCACTAATTATACTAATCACGCAAAAGAAAAAAATGCGCAGGATCACCGCGTCTTTACGTTGTGTGATTAATTTAGCCGATGAGCGCATGCACCCAGACGATACACGCAGCGACGATAAAGTTTTGGTGGTGCTTGAGTGGTGTCACTGGTTTCGTGTCGTCGGCTGCATTAGGATTTATTGTGAAAAAGATTATAGCTTCCTTAAAGGGACACTGACATCCAACCAAAATTCATTTTAAAGCGCAGCTCTTAGGCGCCAATTATCGGCTTGAGCGGCGTCGTCGTTGGCGTCGGCGTAGCCGCGCGCGCTTGCATTATTTTCTTGATAAATATAGCGGGAAAATTTTCGCAAAATTTCCCCTCTATATTTGCGGGGAACTTTTTCCGCTACATTTATCGGGGAAATGTTTCCGCTAAATTTATCGGGGAACTTTTCGCAAAATTAAGCGGGAAATTTAGCGAAAAGCTTCCGCTAAATGGAAGGGGAGAGGAGTGAGGGAGGGTACAGAAATGGAGGAGGGGCAGACCCTCCCCTCCGTACCCTCCTCTACTCCTCCTCAAGTGCTGCACTCGAATTCGGCATTACAGAAAATTGTAAACGTCTTTCATTTTTGTTTTTGTTAGGCGATCAATTATGATGTAAAAAGACTACACAATCAATGTTTTGCTACAGCGTCACATATAGTTTTAATAACGTAAGAAAACGCTACTGCCCGAAACCGAAACTGAAACTCGACTAGTGAGTAACACGAAATATAGAGAAGAAAAGTGTTGCCGAAAACCACGTGGCTGTGCAAATTTTAAAAAAAAATACATTTGTAGCTTTAGAAGCCACAAATATGAAAAATCATGTTGTTCTTTTATTTTCATATGGAATAGGTACCTTTGATAACCCGCGACTTTGATTACCTTTGGTGCTTATTTAAACCTTGGAAAAGGGCACCGGACCACGGAAAAGAGAGTGAACGCGACACAAACCGGCCAGTGCTCGATCGGCGGTTTTCGGGCGGAAAGAATACGAATTTCTAGACGCAAATTGTGTTCTGGGTAGTTGGGCTCTTGTTTGTCATGTAAAATGAAAACCTTGGCAAGAATGAATATCCTGTCAATGTTCCTTTAAATTCAAAGAAACATGTTTTCGAACTTGTCACACTATGGGCTATTAGGATTTCCTCAGTCAGACACCTTTTGGTTATGTTTAATGCTTTTGCGAATCCGAACTCTAAAATTGGCACAACGAACAACTAAGGCTCGTGTGGCGAGGGCCAGTTTGTTCACTCACGGACAGTGAAGAGCTGAGAGCGAGACCGACGCTACTCGCGTCATTTGTGGTGGAAGCCACAGCCACGACGAGGGTGGCCGACACGATGGCGAAGCCGACGGCGCCGACCAGTGCCCGGCTGACCCTGGAGCAGCACATCCAGGCGTTGTAGGGCAGCAGGCTGGAGTCCGCGAGGCGGCAGAAGTAGCTGCAGAAGCGATCCACCATCTCGTAGGACCGGACGCTGCTCAGGGAGTCCACGGTCTCCGTGACGTGCTGCAGCACTCTTGACATGAGCGCGCCTTCCACGAAGCGAGCACAGTTGGTGGCCCGGATGATGAGACGCTGCGCGAAACCAACGCGAAAAGGGAATAACCAGCTGGCGTACGAGCAGGGAGCTGCTATGGTTACTATAGTGCGTTTCCCATTACGTCCCACCGCGGCTCGCGCTACGATCCGTTCCATCCAACGTTACAGAATACTCAGCTGGGAAACTCACGTTTGAAACCCGGACCGCTCGAGCTGACCGAGACCAAACTGAATACGATTACAGCGCCACCCTTTATCTCCTAGTCCAAACATGAAAGTTAATTTAATTTGCTACTGCGAAATGGCAGTGCGACATGCCGCCACAGGCGCTTGCGCGTTGACACGACCTGAACCAATACGGGCAGACGTGCAGTTCCCGGAGCAGCCGATACGGGAAGAATCGTGGCGTTGCGATCGCCATTAGTTCGATTCTCGAGTACGGATCGAAGCCACTTTTTCAAAGCAGGCTCTATGACAGTTTTCCAACTGAGTTATTCTAGTAGCGTTGGTTACATGCAACCAAACAGTGTGAAAAGGGCATCGTCACGATGCTCGCCATTTTTGTGCCTTTGCGATCGTGGGCTAAACCAATAGCCCACAGCTAGTGCAGCAAGATCCTAGATATGTTTTTTTGTGATTGCTTTAACAGGTCATAAAAAGCGCACAAAAAGGACGAGCGTGCAATGACGATGCACTTTTGGATCTGCTTGATCGATTCCACTGAATCGCCGGCTACGGTCGGACATGACGTGAAAAGGAGTACAAGGGCTGAAGGCACGCGGGGCGTGTCGAGCAGAGCGCATCTCTTAATCGCTTCTCTGCCACTGAGATTTCCGCATTACCCAATGAAAACACCAAAGAAATCACGAAGCGGGAAGCGAGACCGTAATCAGTAACGCCCTGTGTCTATCGAGCTGTTGTTGAGCTCCGAGATGTTTCATAGGCACACCCTTGAGGTTCCATTTCGTTAAGTCACAGCCAGGATTTCCCTCGTCGTGACTGGCAGAATTGGCCCCGCCGTTAGCCAACCATTGGGCAGGCGTTATTGGTATAGAGGAAGTCACGGTTTGGTCAATCGTGAAGGTCAACTGCAGCGGCGCTTTTAGTCGCGCACGTCGGTAATGCATATCATGATCATAGTAATACATTTTGAACGTCACCTTATTAGAGCGCTGTAGGTCACGTGTCATGACTCTAACTAGTGGTTACTCGTGGTTGACAAGAAAAGGAGTCGTTAGAACTGGTTACACTTGTTATCAAGCTCGTGATTTCACTGAATGGCTTCGATCCCCTGGGTAGCTCACTTAGAGTGCCCCGCTAGTCTATGAGATGTGCCAGGGTTGAATTCCGGACTAGGTAGATTTGTTTCAACTGTGAACAATTGCCTACAGGGCGCGAGGGGCGCTTAATTTTAGGAGCAAGTTAACAATATTTTTTCGAAAATATACTCCACCTTGGACAGTTGCTCTAGATCGTTATATGTAACTTTGAGGTGTGTCGACATACCATTCCGAAGACAAAGATGACGGCTCCCACGCCGCCTATTCCGAGAACTACGGGACTCTGGGTTGCGACAACGGACAGCTTGGAGATGGCCAGGAGGGCGTTCTGGATAGACGTCTTCAGAGTGATGTAGTACCGGACGTCGATCATATCGAGGTCGATCGAGAACCTGTTTAGCACCCTTCCTCGGGGTGTAGAGTTGAAGAAGCTAATGGGCTGGAGAGGACATGACTCAGCATGTCATAGTGCAGGGACCGGGAAAGTTGCCGGGTGCTCACAGCCAGCAGGGCACCGCCAGAACACCGAAAGAGCACTGCGATGACGAAATAGCATCCGGGTTACTGAGTCTTACGCAACACTGATAAAAATAAGCCTGCCGAAATATAATTTGGCAATCGCCTTTATAGCGTTAATTCAGCTCCTGGCAAAAAAGGAAGGTGCTCAAAGCTGCCTCCTTAAACTTGATGCGGAACCTCCTGGTAACTCTAAATTGGCACCAGCCGAGTCGCTAAGAAGCTCTATAATTAAATACAGGCTTCAACTTGTTGACCTTTCAGACAAGATTATTGTAAATATCTTGTTTTTATCTTGATTTTATGCAAACTTTATTTACATGTAACGTTTAAGATACTTTACTGATACTAATTTTCATTAAAGACTGCGCAGGAAAGACGGAGCATATTTTTTCGGAGAGGGCATGGTCTCTCCTATTTTATTGGTCTCTTGTACGCCACCATTTGCAAGACATTGCAGTGAATTTCTAATCAACGTTGAGAAGAATGTCGATATTTGTGAAATGCACGGATTGTTTCTTTCCTGCCACCATTACAAAACAGCACACGACAAAACAGCAAGCGACAAAACAGCATGTTCGAAATATAATGCGTGAAAACAGCACCGCGTCAATACACCACAAACGAAAAACAGCGCCGAAAAAAAAACACAGGGACACAGACGAAGGGAAACAGGACAAGGAGCGCTCTCAACTTAAGTTTATTGAAAATTGACAAGTTAATATAGCCACAGAAACCTTGTTAACCTTATCTATTCAGCCCATATTTCAAAAATTCAAACTCATTTGTAGATGAAGGTAGGGACGTGTCACTTATACGTTTCTTTTCCCTGGTCCTAATTTCAAATGCCTCATGTAATTCTCCTGACACTTTATCTTTATATCTAGTCAAAATCTCAGTGTCATTCAAGGCCAGGGTGCTCAAGCATCTGTTACAATGAATTGCAAGATGCCCTGAAGGCGTTCTTGTAGAGGCAACGTGCTCGCGGGTGCGATCATTAACGCACCTGCCCGTCTGGCCCACGTATGTCACCCCACACATCATGGGGATTTTGTAGACGACGCCAGCAGCGCATTCGACGCACTTATTTCGGTGCTTAGTAGTCCACGGATCTGAAGACGGCTGCGGGGAATTTATTTGGCGACAAATTCGCGCGATCTTATTGGGTGCTGACAAATTACAGGATCATTGTAACGCTGGGCTACTCTTTTTTGATTGTGCCAGACATTGTGCGTATATAGAATGACAACAGACTTCGAGGTCGGTCTATCGCTGTTTGATTTCTGATTGCCTTTAATTTTATTTATTAAGCTTTTGTCACCTTAAGAAAAATCTCAGCGGAAAACCAGCCTTCTGCAGGCTCTCATCTGCCCCCTAAAATCTGCTTGCGCACTGAGCCAACATGACTTTCTTAGGGAAGCCCCAGGCACGAACCGGCTATGCCCCTTTTCACAACCTTCGAATGGCCAAAATCAAAAAGAAATATGCCTTTTTTTTTTTGTATTTGGAGGCGTATATTTTTAACAAACGTGGTCCGCAAAAACGACAACTCGAGGTCCAAAAATTGCAGTTTACTTTCTTTCGGAAATTCATGCGTAAATGTCAACCCGGAGCAACTACACTTTAAACACTTTTAGCAACTGAGATACTTCACTATTAGGGGGTCCCTGCCGAGCGACAGAGAATGAGGAAATCGTTAACGTATCTAAAGACCTTAACATTGTCATGGTTCAAAATTTTCAATGAAATGTTTTTTCTACGGTTGCTTTGAAAAAATGTTACACGAAACAGGTGCAACACTAGACCTGATGCAAAATGCCTTTTCTTTGCACATAAAAGACAAATGAATGACGAATGACAAAACGCATGTTTTAAGTAAAAACTCAGGAGCTCAAGAAAGCTGCCAACCTTCTTGCCCGAAGAATTCTGGAACGCGACATCTCCGTTCTGGTCTATGCATCGTCTCACCGCCGAGAAAAGGGGTTCATAAGAAATCGAGTAAAATAATTCCTCGCCGTTGATGGAAAAACCACCACCGCATACACTGTCCCCCCTCCCCCACTCCTCTCTAAAAATTCAATGACGCATTCTGAATTCGGCACTATAAACAGGTCATGTAGCTCAAGCGTGTACAAATGTTTGCACAGAATAGTACCCATGTGAAACTGCCGAGTGCCTCTTTCCGTAACCATGATCTTGAAGGAAATTTCAAGCTTATGTGTTTTAGCAGAAAAGAGATGTCGAGGTGCAAACTCGCTAGTCCAGTCACTGTTTAACAACCCCGACAGTTCCAATTCGCTGCATAAGTCCTGAGCCCGACATTTCATTTTTGACAAGGGTCCTGGAGAGACTGGCTTGAAATCCTTGTCGATGGCCTGGCTTGCCTTCGCACCATACAGGGCGGACGGAGCAACGACAAATCTTCCTTCCCGATCAGCAGTTACCAGCTCTACGTTGTGTCCCCAAAAGTAGGTGACGATATTGCTGGTCTTGAAGCGTTTTGTTCATTGGCTTGCGGTGCGTTGGAGAACTTCCACGCTCTCGGCGACGGATCGTCCTTTCTGCTCAGGCACAATCAAGCCTCCCATCCATCTCACCAAGGACAGCTTTGTGACTTGGCACAATCTCGATCCAGGCTGAACTTTCGTCCGTGGTCAATACACCACAGTGACAAAACAGCACGACTCAAAACAGCCGCGACCATAGAGCACGGCGTCAAAAGAACAGAGCGACAAAAGAGCACTTGCCTAAACAGCAGGCGACAAAAGAGAGCAGCAACAAGACATCGCTCACGTAAATGCGTGCTGTGTTTCCGCTGTATGACACGCTATTAGCAGTACGCGCCAAAATTAAGTAACTGCTGCTAGCGTGTTGAGCAGAACATGTGTCCTGACGTTGAGATACATTATCCACCGTTATATCACTTTATATTAATACCTGCGCCTGTTATATTTTATTACATAGTTATAGTTTTTCGGACATGTTCAGTAATATAAAACCTTCACACCGCAAGCCACGTTCAATTCGTGCCATGATAAAAATGAATGCTCGATTTTCGCAGAATCTAAATACATCTAGGTTCATGTGAATCACCAGGGTGACACCACGTCATCGGTGTTTGAGTACTTCGAGCGTACGTGTATTGGCGCACACTGCGGAAGAAACCACACCGAGCCGGGAAGCATATTTTTAAGGCCCGTTCACACTCTTGCGACCTCTTAAAACTGGGTTCCTTAAAACTTCTTAAACCAGAGGACACACTGACGCCATCTATTGGAGTTGCAGTGTAAACTTGGCGGTCCGGCATATTTTTTATTTCTCTCGCGCATTTTCCTTTCTTTCTTGGCTCGAAAACGTTTGTCAATGTTATAAACGAGCCTTTCTTATGGGTATTACGCACATTTGACCTTGAAAATCCCGAAAAACCTTCGCTCTTCGTAAATGCAGTTCCAGGGTCACCGCATAGATGGCGCCACAATGTCAGTGTGTTCCCTCGTTCTAAGAAATTTTAAGAAGTTTTAACAGATCTCGTCTCTCTCGGTCGTACTCGGCTGCAAGAGTGTGAACGGGCCTTTACGGCGCAGGCGATAGACCCTCTAGCAACGACGCTTACGCCGGATTGGCTGCTCGGCAACGCGCGGGAACTTAAATTTCGGATTTGAGCTGCGCGTGTATCACTCGCAAGTGTGTTAAATGAATAAGGAGCCGAAATTTCGATTTCGCAAAACAAGGCCGAAGAAGCGTTGAAGGGGACGCTACGAACTCCGAAACATCACTCATACATCGATATCTCAAACGGATGGCCGTACTTTTAGAAAAGAAGGGAGCGATCAAGCGAGGTCTTTGACGTCACGATCCTCCTGGAAATGTTGAGAATGAGTGGAAGCGGCTTCGCTTCTCTCCTCCTCGCTTCGGTTCACCAGCTCGACTCACCGGTTTATGTTGTTAATTCAATGGTGAAAGTCCCTAGTTAAGGGGTGGTATGTTTCCGTCTTCCCGATTTAGAAGAAGTTATAGTCCTGGTCGATATGTTAGGTCGGGGCATGGGAGCTCCTACTTACAAGGAATCGTGACGTGAAACGTTTCCCTTCCTCCTCGGCCGCAACCTAATCATATTCTCACAAGAGCACTATCTGATGCATTCCCGGTGATTCCACTCAAGGAGTATTGTTTCTCAAACGCCCGAAGAGCCAAATTTCTTGCGCGTTGTCACACAAGGGGGCTAGATATTTGCTAGGCAGAAACAGCGCTAGCTAGGGAAAGGATGGCGCGAGCTTCCTAAGATGTGTACTTTCCCAACAAAGGAGGGCCGATATCTGCTCGTAGGCTTATTTCTGAATAAACTTCCCAAAGAAAGGCTGCGAGGCATATCGTGAGCGGTACCTGTCTTGTTGGATTACTGTCCTTTCCGACTACAAAAAGCACCTTTACTTAACAAGCACAAGGATGCATGATACACACGAAACGTTCTTCGGGCTCCACATGGCATTTGGGATTAACCATTTGTTCCGGTCGTTTTTTATTCACGATTGTCGAAACTTACGGTTTCACCTTGCTTGACGAAAGAGCAAGATGGCTGGGAATCTATTTTTCCTGTACTCTCAGGCTTTCAAATGTGTTCACCTGACTGGTGATGTGCCCCTAGCCTTGCAGCATATAAGCCGTACATCCCAAACTGACAGTGTGCTGGAAGCTAAGTGCTTGTCGGAACGGTCACGCATCTATCTTTGGTCACCTAACCACGCCCCCGTTCATACCAATGCACAGAAAAGTGACGGGTCGGGTGAATAAGGGAAGGTGGTTTATTGGTTCTGGTGAGCTCGAAGCCTCCACCTCACCGTCAGCTTAGAAATGAACGAAGTATAATGTCGTCGTGATGACGTGACGCCGTGAATCTGTCTTGCCTGCATTCCGTGAGCCGTCGACTTCCCGCTATCTATTTACACGTAAGCTTTTCTCCTTCGCCTCTGCAGCCCGCCTTTGTGTGCCTGTCGTAGTTCTTCGTACGATGGTTTTGCGCTCAAATGGCCGTCGTTTATTTGTTTTGATGACTCTTTCACGAGAGTTTATCATGCAAAATAATTTTTATCTTTTTTATAGCTCGAAATATAACGTTTCCACTTGGGGCAAAGGCAATTTCAAAAGTAATGAATAATTTTCTCGAAATTACTGCCTGAAAAATGATTCATCACATTTCTAAATTACTAGCCTAGAAAAGCAATAAATTACATTACTCATTATCACAAAAAGAAATTTAATTACTGTAATTTCAATTGAGTAATGCTTTTACTGCCGGCTCTGCTGCATGTAACCTACATTTAACCAAAAGTATGTTTCAAAGAAACTCTATCTTTTGCAGTTCCACTAAACTCGTAATTTTTTTATCTTCATTTTCTTTGCTAGTAAGGAGCAGCTTTCGTAACAACATAAAGCGGTAACGGATTCGCCATTCATCAGTCATTAAAAAGGCGACAACAAATTTAGATTTATTAGCTTGCTCTAGGAAGATTTTTTGTTAGTCAACATGCACGAAAAGCTATAATGTAGGTGATAAGATATAACGGCACAGGTAATAATACAAATTTTTATAAGGGTAGATAATATAATGTAATGGCAACACATGCTCTGCTGAACATGTTAGGAGTAAGTACTTAATTTAGGCGGGTGCTGTTAGTAATGTTTCCTACAGCGAAAAACAGCATGCATCTACGTGCATAGTGTCTCGTTGCCATGATGTACTGTTTTGACGCATTTTGTTTTGTCACTGTATTGTTTGGACGCGTGCTGTTCTGAGCGTGATTTGTTGTCGCTCATCGTTTTGTCATGTGTTGTTCTGTCACGTTCCTTTTTCGCCTTTATATGAGTATTTTTGTGACATAAGGTCCTCAGTAAAGGCTTGGGCTCTACCTCTAGCATTCTAGCCTCGTTAATGTCAAATCCCAGACAGTGTTGTTCAGGGGCGGTATGAGGCACCAATAAATATTTCGGAGAGACATTCCAGGCGGAGTAAAAACGGGAATGGCTACATACCGTCGGCGGCGCAGAGACCTATCAGGCCCTTGAGCCAGCTCAGATTGTAGGAGTCATCGTCGGTGTCCGGAGATTTTGCGTCCGTCCACTGTTTGATCCAGAGCAGTTGCCAGGCAAGCGCGATTGCACTGGCGATGAATAAGATCAGTGCCACCGGCAGACACATACCAGAAAATCTGAGGAGGGCCCGCGAGACCTCACAGGATCCCTGAATGGTGAAAGCCATGGGGTTTCAAAAACAGTTAGACAGAGGGTTTGTCACAAGCCGAATGCGCCATCGTTCTTACTTGCCTGGTGCAATTTTCTGTAGTAGTAATTTTTCGTAATGGCACCATTCAACGAAAAAGAGCGTAATCCACAATAAACTGAAGCGCCGACAAGAGGTAAGAGTTCGTGCTTGGAGAGGCTCTTAAGCGTGCTCAAGTGCAAAAAAAATATATTTGATTCATAGCATGACATGATGTCTCTACACCATAACGGGGGTCGTGTGACCACTAAACTGCGCGACGCCGTGACACTGACAGAAGTCAGGAGTTGTAGCGCATTGGCCAATGTGCGCATCTACAGCTGATATGCCAGATATCGTCTCAGGGCCCTAGAGTTTCCGCCGTCTAGGACGCCAGACAACCAACTTTACTTTCCGCTACCCATAAAAGGATGCGCACATATTAAGGAATCATAGTGAAGACACTGAATTGAACATCTCAACCCAATCTGAACTTATTTTTATAACGTTTTTTTTAGAAAATTTGATTGGCAGTTTTTTGTGACATGGTGACTTAAATGCTTTATATTGTATTTCTTTGGCACCTTCTTTTTATTTTCGGCCTTTGTGCCACCATGCTTTTTGTTCGGATTCTCCATGCACAAGTGGTACTCTACAAGCTGCGCACGAGACATTTTTTTGGCGTGTATTAATGACATCAATCATAATCTAAGCTTTAGTACGTGTCTGCTAGGCAAAATTGTTTTGAATCTGTAATTATTAAGATCATTGTCTCGCTCACAAAAGTTACAAACGTTATGTGTTCTAAAATATTCGAAAACAAATTCTGGCGCAAAATATGCAATGTGCAAAATTCCTGCCAACTATCACCAGCACGCCGTTTCGAGCAGACATATTCGAAATTTTGATACCGTTCATATGTGGACAACGCACGTCTCCATTCATCTCGGTCTTTGTAATATTAGGGCAATGCATTTCTATGTTCAATCGCTTACTATTTCGTTTTTGTGTAACGAAGAAAAGATGGACGGCTGCGGGATAGTGGAAAAAAATGGTCGGCAACAAGGTTGCAACACTCCTTGCTGAAGCATTGAACGGCGCCATCTAGGTAAGTGAAGAAACTGTATCGAAGGCGCTGAGTGAAGGCTTCAAACTGCGGCAGTATGTGATCCTATGCTAGACCTACGACTCAATTGTTTTCGGAACCGATGTTTTCCGTGCCTCACTCTCGGTGCTGAATACCGCTAATATGGAGTAAACTTGATAACTGACCATGTGTACGCTACATATCGCGTCTTCTTGTTAATGATCTATTACGTCTTTAAGCTTTATGCCGACCATGCTTCAGTTCAAGATACCTAACTTTACCTTAGAGGACGTCTGCGATTCCAGTTCGGTAAGTCGTCCATTTGAACCATCTTGCTCTAACAGTGAGGTCTGAGTTCTGGAAACGAAAACGAAATTAAGCAATTCAACCAGCATTACTTCTGTATACCATTTGGAAGACAGTCAAGAATTACAGGCGCATAAAAATTTAGGAGGATTCGTGTTTCACCTTTCAACGTGCAAGCGTTGCAGCTTAAAAAAACATTGCTAAATTTCATCGCACTTTCATTTGATGCATATAGAAGCTTTTACCTTTTACGATTTTTCAAATCATTGAGCGTCTTTAGAAAGGTGTAAACGGACCGCTTAATCTCTACAAAGGTTTCTTAATTGCGCTACACTGATTTCACAGTTACGTACACAGCATAACGTCATAACGTATGCCGGAGTAACCACATGATTGAGGCGATTGTTATCATTCCTACCAATATGAATACCTATTTAGTTTTCAGTTATTTTATTACTGAAGAGCCCCTTCTCCCTTCCTAACCTGGATTAGACTGCTAGCACAGTACCCGGCTTAATTCTGCCGTGTTCGTCAATAATGTATCACTATTTTGGTGACACAAGAAAGGTTTGACAGTAAAACTATTTGGGGATTTATTGACACGGATACGTCCCGATTGCTGAAGCGTTCTTACTCGTTGTCGGCAGGTGCACGCTGCCCCTGGCCTGCCATTCCGCGGCGCAGAGTCTTAGGAGCTCGTTCGTCTTGGAGCAGTTCTTCGAGGTTTTGGTAGACGGTAAGGGTGTTTCTATTCATCAAAATGAGGAGATTCATGTGCTTCAAAAGGTTGCCCTGGTTGCTCACAAGGATCCGGGTCTTCAGAACGCAGGCATTGGAAAACAAAATTAAAAACAAACAAATAAACAAAGCAACAATTAAAATCAAACTAACAAAAAAGCAACAATAAACCACATATTTTAGTTATGTTATATATGCATCCGAACTAAACAAAGTAACATAAAAGCAGCATAAGTATAATAAAAGGAAACACAAGAAAGTTTTCCAAATAAGCCAAAAGGAGACGAGCAGGGGAACGAACGAACGAGCCTAAAATTAATTTAATATTAAAGACACAAATGAATCAGAGGCAAGGCTCTGATACTACGAATAAAAAGCAAGCAGATATTCATGCAAAACCGAGAAAGGTTTTCGGGGAAACTAAAAAGATGAAATATTGTGGCATTGCCATTTAGTGCACCAATATATTTGTACTGCACTCATACATCGGTGCGCGTGTGGGGAGAATTAATCACCGATATGAATTCAACCATTTTATTTGGAACTCTCAACAAACGACAACTAAAATCAGAATTAACCTGTGTCGTCTGCTTGTCTTCCGTGTCCATTTTCGTTATTGTAAAATAAACATCATGAATGTATCAAAGAAGCGGCCGACGTTTTGCTAGTGACTCGGCTTCTGTTGGCCAGAAGCTTCTATTTTTAGCGTTTTGTTTTAGTGTTTTGAAGTTGTAAATAATGAGGTATCAGTTGCTTAGGGTTGAAATAGTTTAGTGTGTTTAGCTTAAAGGGGCCCTCCGGAGCGTTCTGCGATGGTCTATTTATGGCGGTAACTCAATCTACAGGCCCCAAGGATCCTGAAAATCATAAAATCACGGTCATGCGCGGCGGATTTCCCTAATAAAATTGTTATCAAAGTCCCCGGCACGCCCCCTTTCTGAGATGACCCCGGAAAACGGGCGGGGCATCTCTTTACGCGTCAGCCAATAGCAAGCGAAGGATTCCGGCGTCACTGCGCGTCACCAACGCGGCCGACCGCCGACCCGCGGAGGAATCTCTCGAACACGCGCGGACCGTCGTCAAGGTGCCCGGACTTTGTGCTCGGCAGTCGTCGTTCGTCGCACCATACCGTCGCGCTGCTACTGTAATACGCAGTCGCATTCCACAGATGACAAGGAAAAGTTTGACTCGTTGACGTGGAAGGATCGCAAAGCTGGCTTCGGAGTCGGGATCCACAGGAAGAAGGAACACATGCACGCCTGCACACGCTCCGGGAAGCAGACGAGCCGACGCGCCGACGCATCACCCCTAGCAACAAGCTTGCGGGGAGAAAACATAGTTCGCTGGTTTTAGAACGATAATTGCGAACCATGTTTCCCGCACCACAATCAGTTTACGTTTTTCTCAAACTCTGATTTACACCAAGCTTAAAAAGTGTTGCAATAATAACGTTCGCATTCACCGCGAGATGCAAGCATTTCCATTGGTCAAGTTTTAGCGATGGGCAGGGAATGGGGTATTGTCTTTCAAGAGAAAATAGTCCCGATATATTTCTACTGCCATCTGCTTAATAAACGGTTTTGTAATCTAAAACTTTGTATACATATTAACTTGCACCTACTACGCAATATAACAACATAAACAGACGATCTCAGAAAGCTCCGGAGGGCCCCTTCAAATCTTATTTGTGTTTGAAACCTGAACACTCTAAGCAGACAACATGTTTCCACAAAATACCTTATCAAATTCTTTCTACAAGTTTAAGCAATACATGTTTTTTTTTAAATTTGAAGGAGCTAGAGGACGCCTTCTTCGCTGTAATTTTCTCAGCGGTACCATACCTTCTTCTTGAGGAGGCCGTCATGCCCTAGCACTTGTTTGAAGACCTTAGCTGCCACGTTGGGGTCCAGGGCGCTGAACGGGTCGTCCAAAGGTAGATATCACAGTCACTGTACACTGCTCGGGCGAGGGAAATTCGTTGCTTCTGACCACCACTCAACGTTTCGCCCTACGATGTACAGACAAAGTTGTAAGCAGCAAAATGTGTGCAGAGATATTCAGAAAGAAGACGTTAGTGTTGTCCCCTATTATGAAACTTTCTGGATCTAAAGTTTAAACAGATTGCGCTTTATATTTGTGAGTGTCCTTATATTAGACTATTATAGCGTGGCTTATTTAATTGTAAAAGATTTATTTTATGAAAAGCCGTGATATGTAAACTAAAGTGGTCTGAGCAGGTGAGTTACGCGACCAAGGGGTCATAGTCTGGGTCAAAACATCACAATATGCCGAAGAATCAACTAAAGTAAGTTTAAATAACGTTTTCATTCGAAAAAATTCAGATATTATTCTAATGTACACCTTACGAAATTCAGTCTGTGAACTTTCATCACTATCATCATCTCAATGTATAGCTGCTCTGCATAACTTATGGCGCCCTTTCAGAGAATGGAGGCAGAAGGCGAAGTTACATTACTATGCGCGTGTTATTCGAGGCCTTTACGTTCATGACGTCAGTTCAACAACACCCATAAATTGGATACGACGGCTACGTAAGCGTGTTTTTTTTCGGAGTACGGTCCAATCAAACTCTTTACACATGTTTTGTTTTTAGAGCGATTTGATGGCGAAAATTTATTCAACCTGTTTTTGGGCCAGTGCCTTTTACTGGTCAGTTTCTATGTTCACACAATGGCAGTTGAAACGGATGAAAAAAAAATGAAAGCCGTTTACAACTCCCTGTAACGCCGAATTCGAGCGCAGCTCTTGACGAGGAGGAGGAAGGGTACTGAGGGGGGGTATACCCCTCCTTTCTCCTCCTCCCTCATGAGGGTCACGTGATCTGGGGGTCACATGACCCCACAGGTCACGTGACCTTTCCCGAGGTCACGTGACCCCCGCCCCCCGAGGTCACGTGAACCCCCTCCTGAGGTCACGTGACCTCCCCCCGAGTCAGACCACCCCTTCCCTCCTCCTCCTCAAGAGCTGCGTTCTCATTCGGCGCTACAGGGAGTTGTAAACGGCTTTCACTTCAAAGCGGCGTCGGCGTCGCCGTCGTAGTCGCCGTCGCCGTCGGCGTAACCGTAAGGTCGCGTGACCTGCCAGGTCACGTGACCTGGGGTTACGCGACCGTGGGGGTCGCGTCACCTACGGTTACGCCGACGGCGACGGCACGCAGCGGCGACGGAGACGGCGACGCCGATGTCGACGCCGACGGCGATGGCGACGCCGATGTCGACGCCGATGGCGACGCCGCTCTAGCCGGAAACGGGCGCCTAAGAGCTGCGCTCTAAAAATAATCACTAGGTGATCGAACATCCAATTCTCATCTGCCATTGACATGCGAATAGGACGGTGATGATGATAACGCAGTTAGTGCGAAGGTGCAAGCGAACTGGGCAAGAATGACGAAAATATTCCCTGGGGAAGGGGGAACCGGAGGGACCAAGGACAAACACAAATATCCAAACACAGCTATGCAACTGGTGCTCGACCGAAAATGTCCTCCAGGTCCTGGTATGATCGTAACCTTAAAATGCAGGCCTTTCGCCCGTGTTCGTGTTAGACTGGAAGCAGCTGATAAAACCCGTTTGCTCTACTGACGTGTAACCCGTGGTTAGCTCAGTTGGTAGAGCGCTCCATTGGAAATGGAGAGGTCGAACCCGAGGTGAGTTCAGATGGTACAGCGCTCCACTGGAAAAGGAGCGGTCCCTGGTTCGATACCAGGACAAGGCGGGTTTTTCAGTCGCGCACCAGTCACCTAGCTGTGTTTGGAGATTTGTGCTTGTCCTTCGTCCCCCTTGTTTAGCTCCTCCAGGGATTATTTTCGTCAGAGGTGCTAACGGAAATCAACAAGAAACTAGCAGAGCTTCCGGCAATCAGGTGCAAAGTAGACGAATTGATGCTGATGAAGCAGACTGTCGATAAGCTTGAACAATCGGTTCAGCATATGTCTGATCAGTACGACGAGGTACTAAAAGAAATGAAACGTCAGTCCGCTGAAATTGCAACATTAAAGAAAAAATGGAAAAAATCGAGGCTGACAATGCTAGCCAAGAGGTTCAGACGCTAAGACAACAAGTTAACAATCTCGAGCAATACAGCAGGCGACAAAACCTGGAAATACACGGTCTGCCACAAAGTGACAATGAAAACCTTTTCCATAAACTAAACGAGCTAGCGGGCGAACTGGAACTGCCAGAACTATCCCAGAACGAGGTAGAAGGACTTCACAGATTGTTTCCAAAACCAGGCAAGGCACCCGCCGTGCTCGTTCGCTTCGTCTCACGTATTACGCGTGACCAGTGGATGGCAAAAAAGCAACATCTGAAGAATGTTAAATCCAGCGTGTACTTTCTGGACAATTTGACACCACACAACAAGAAGCTACTCTGGATGATGAGGATAAAGGCTGAAGAAAAACAATACCAGTTCGCTTGGCAAAAGAACGGTCAGTTGTTCGTGCGCAAAGCCCCGGGCGAGCGTGCAATCGCTATCGGGTGTGAAGCTGACCTAGATAAAATATGTTGACCATCATGTATAAGTAAGACACCGTGTTTGTAGCTCTAAATGGTGGACCTGATGAATCACTGTCGCTATCATGATGCTGGTTCTTTTCGTAGCTTCAAATCTGTGAGGCATAAGCAGCCTGCCTCCTTTTCCTTTTATCACTTAAATACGTGTAGCCTGAAAAACAAAGAAGATGAGGTCAGTATTTTCTTATCCTCTTTAAACCATGAATTCGATGCAATGGCTTTTAGTGAGACGTGGTTTACTAGTATCGATGATGTGGTACAATTCGAAGGTTACCGATGCGAAGCCGTATATAGAACAAATAAAAAAGGCGGTGGTGTTGCCCTTTATATAAAGAACAAGTTTGTTTACGAGGTCATCTCTGAGTACACCGTTATTAATCAAAACTTTGAATCGCTTTTTGTGAAATCAGACGCGTTTGTGTTTGGTGTTATCTACCGGCCTCCCTCTGGATCATTAGATGAGTTCTTTCGTTTTGTTGAGCCTATGCTAGAATTTTTTTCGACGTTCAAAATGCCTGTCGTAGTTATGGGCGACTTCAATATTAACATTTTGCAAAAATCTAACGTAGTTAATGAATTTATTGATATTATATACTCAAACGGTTTCTCTAATATAATTGATATACCCACTCGCATTACAGATTCTAGTGAAACGCTAATCGACATATGTTTAACAAGCTGTTATAAGAACGATACCGAGGCAGGTGTACTCACAAGTGATATAAGTGATCATTTATCATTGTTCTGTTTTATTCCAAAAAGTTTGTCACATACTGCCAGACAAATGAATACAAACACTTCCGCGCGAATCATTACCGAGAAAAAATTGAGCACTTTCGTCAACTTGTAGCTTCAGCGGACTGGGGTGAAATATTACAGATGGTAAATCCCAATGATGCGTACGATTTCTTCCTGAACAAAATTATCAGCTTCTATGACTGTGCATTCCCTGTCGTAATAATAAAAAAAGTAAAAAGCAAGAAAGCCGTGGATAACATCAGACCTATTGCAAAGAATTAAGGCACGAAACAAACTATATCATGCATTTATATTAAGCAGAGACTTATCTGTTTTGCAACAGTTCAAAAAAGTTAGGAACAAATTAGGTGCTGATATTAAGAAGTCTCGCATTCGCTACTATACTGATAAGTTCGCAGACATTTGCTATGATCCTCAGAAAACTTGGCGTACTATCAAAGGCTTATTGCAGAGGACACGGAACAGTGTACCAACCAAAATAAAAATAGGCGATGAAACTTTAAGCGGAAAGGCTCTTGCTAACGAGTTTAATCGACATTTTTTAACCTTTGGAGCCTCCGATCAAACGACCACTGAAAATTTTGAAAATTACATAAAGCACAATCTCACGCATACTATGTTTCTTCACCCTACTACCCCCACAGAAATTGTCAGTCTAATAAGTGATCTTAAAAATAGTTGTTCCAGCGGATATGATGAAATAAAAGCGGTGCCAATTAAAGCTGTTTCAGATTTAATATCTGACGTAATCTGCCACATAACCAACTTGGTCTTATCTACTGGAATCTTTCCCGAAAAAATGAAAATTGCTAGAATTTCCGTTTTGCACAAAGGTGGTGCTGTTGACAGTATCAGCAATTACAGGCCAATATCAATACTCCCACTTTTTTCAAAAATAGTAGAAAAAGTAATAAATTCAAGAATAATTAATCATCTTCATAAATACCAACTAATCTCTGCAAACCAATATGGATTTCAGAGAGGTAAATCGACTGAGTCAGCTTTACTTAACATTCGAGAAAAACTTATCAGCAATATAGAAAATCAATCCTACACTATAGGCATCTTCCTAGATTTTAACAAAGCTTTTGACTCTATCAAACATAATATACTATTTGATAAACTGCCACACTACGGAATTAGAGGCCTTTCGCTTAATCTGTTGCGCAGTTATCTGTCGAATCGTATTCAGTTTGTGGTAGCTAATAGTATAGCATCAGACACTGAATATATAAAATTTGGTGTTCCGCAAGGATCTATATTAGGACCTATACTATTCCTTCTTTATATCAATGACATTGTTGCTATCCCCCATACCCCAGACATAGTACTTTACGCCGATGACACGAGTGTTTTTTCTCATCCAGGGACCTATCATCTCTTATTCCTGTCACAAATGCATGGCTAAAAAACTTATCGAATTGGCTTGATGCGAATCAACTGCTTTTAAATGTTAACAAAACAAAATACATTGTTTTTTCTTCAATTAATAGACCAGTAAACCTTACTAACGAAATAATATTTCAGTCATGGTCACTAGAAAGGGTTAACGAATACAAATTCTTAGGCATATATTTTCATGAAAACCTGCGCTGGACATGTCATGTAAATTTTGTGAAGCGTAACATCGCACAGTCTATTGGTATGTTGAATAGATTTCGTGCCTTACTACCAATATGGCTAAAGCGTCAGCTCTACTTCACTACTGTTCATTCGCGACTGCACTATTGTTTAATTGTCTGGGGGTTACATCTAAATGTAATATGACTAGTTTGTACTTAATGCAGAAAAAAGTATACGGTTCATTCAAAACCTATCAAGCCGCGATCATACATCCCAATACTTTGGACAACATCGTATACTGAATATTGAGGCACTGTATAATCAACGATTGTCTGAGGTTATATTCTCCCAAGTAAAAACTGACCGTGAATTATTCCTCTCTACATATACGAATACTGATGCACACTACAATTTTAGAAATATAAACTTTATGAAAATCAGAACTAGAACAAATTACGGTACGCAATTACTATCTTGGCAGATTCCTAATCTTCTCAACCTCCATACTGGTTTGATCAATATAATCGATTGTAATTCAAACCTCTTGACTTTCAGAAAACAATCAAAAACATATTTTCTGCTTTCCGCATAATATTGTTGTCTTCTAAATTATGTGTACAGATGTAATTGTAGTAATCTAGGTCATATATTTTTGTTGTATATTGTTGCTTGTTTATTTTTTCATTGCAAGAGCATATGGAGTGTAGTGATCTAGTTACTATCTGTGTATTTTTTCGTTTATTGTAACTGTAACACTGTACCACTGGTCTGCCTGCTGCATCTGCTGCATCTGCTGCAAGTGTAGTCTGGTGCTAGGGGCCTGGTCAGGTGACTTACTGTCACCTTTTGCCTCAGCACCATGACAATCCTGTATTGTCAAAAAGTTCCAATAAATAAACAAAATAAACAATAGGACGGCGCCCGATGAAATGCAGTTTCATGGGCCCCTTGATTGACCAAACGTAAAAATGCTTTATGAAGATCCAGATTGCACAGATTTTTTTTTAATTTCCTTTAAGAAACTTGTGCGACATCTGAAAAGCCTCAATCAGTGCATTTTAGGTAGGCTTCATGCACGTGGGAAGCTCTGGGATACGCATAACGCACCGCTCGTGCAACGTGCGCATATGTGGCTGCACGGAAACTTTGGTGAATGATTATCATCCGTTTTTTCGCACCTCTAGCCTTGCGCCTGTTGAATGTGTGGGAATGTTAGTGCACTACCGGAATTCCCACGCGCTCAAAGTCCTAATATGTATTGATCCAGTTGTTTTCGATGAAGCCCGGACAAGTTCCATATTGGAACCGTATGGAAAAATTTTGTCAACAATTTTTAGTTAATTAAACGACTTATCGTGATGACTAGCCCCATTGATTGTGCAACCCCTGACTGTAGAAATCACCTCAAGAAATCTCATTTGTGCATTTTCCCTGCTTTTTAATGGATCGTTTCAAATGAAATCAAACACGCTGTACACTAATTGTTAAAGTCATTAAAATTTTCACTCAAATTAACAAAGCATAATATATCTTTACCCAATTTCAAATATCACACTTGAATCAATATGTCAATTCTTTTCTTCAAGGACCCTAAATATGTTACTGCAAGAAAACGAGTAATAATTGTATGGAAGATCTAATTATTAAAATTATTCCTAGATTTTAACGAGCAATCTGTGAATGATATTAGTTTTCTTGTTCTTTTTTATGCTGAAAATTCTGGTAAATATGGCACCTTTGCGCATGGTGTCCGAAATGTTTGGAATGTGATACGAGAAATCACTTTTTTGCTGAACAGGCGCTTACAGAGATAAATCGAATTGCATATACACAAAAGCTGTAAGAGTTGGAGGTAGGCACCCTGTACTATCGAGTGGAACTATTAGTAATATCACTAGTAGGACCTCAAATTAAATTTTCGCTGTTTCACCGTCTCCGGCTCACCGAAGAGCGCAGAAGGAGAACGAGAGGAACAAGAACCTGACGACATTCACGGTGTCAGGGGACCTCTGCCCGCTTTTTTGCTGGCTTGGAGATGCCGGCAATGATGTCATGACCCCTTTCTGGTAAAACGTAGCGGATAGGTTAGCCGCTTGCCAGAGGTAATGGCGGCACATATTTTATTCTTAAAGAAAACTCGTAAAGCGGTTTACGCTATATGTTGTTCAATTTAACTGGGATAACCTAATTCAGAAGACAATATTTTATAAGAAGAGCAATGTTCCTGAAATTATGACACCACATGACTAGTACAAAATATAAAATATCGCATTTAAAACTCCCCCCCCTTCCCCCTGCTTTTTGCGATGCCTCGATTTTTCAATATCAGTGCATGAACAGAAATACACACAACTGACAATGAAACTTTACTTGGCAAAAACAAAACAAAAAACATGCCAGAAGATATTACCTTTTCTAATGACTGAAATGAGCTTGTTTCTTTAAGCACAACTTCTCAAAATGAGGGCGAAGTTTCGACAACGCAACTTTTATTTACGGCTCGTTGTTGTGCACCAACTTGTACTTTGTTTTCATCGATGCAAGCTTAGAGAAGCAACGTTAGAATTTGTTGAAAAACCCGAGCCGCTTCACGACGCCCAGTTAAGCCTGTCATGATCCTCCTTGGCGTCGCGACTGATGGTTTGAAGAACAGTGCTAGACAAGGTAGAACACTTTCGTTTAAATTTTTTTAGCTTCATTTTAATTTACGCTGACCAGAGGTTAGCACATGTAGGACATCACTAAACGTCTTTCCCATTCAAGCTATAGGAGGAGATAAAAAAAGGGCCCACATATTACAAGGGTATTGTTCACTCTCAAAAATTATGACTCACTTTTTCACCAACTTCAGTCAGGTCGCCCGCAGGAAATGTGCTGATGTCGTTGAGGAGCTCGTAAGGCCCGGAGCACGCGTTGATAGCGTACGGAATCAAACTCTTGACCAAACACAATATTGTCGCGAACGGCCATGTTGTAAATGCAAGCCACTTGGGGAACGTATCCAATCTTGCCCTGCAACACATTAGGCATTATCTGCTTAAAGTGGCACAGAAACCAAATTCTGGAGCTAATGTTTGTGCTTCAACATCTATGAGCGACGACGGCCACCAGACAACCGGCAAGCTGATTGTCTGGTTGCTGCCGTCACTGTAAAAAGATTTACAAATTGCGAGGTCTACTCTTGTCGGAAAAATGGTGTTTATATTTATTTACTACACCGGCTGTATTTATAAGTTTATGATGAACGTGTGCGATAGGCTCCCACAAAGAAATATTATAAGAAACAAAACAGCAAGCGTTTGTACGTGATCAACAAAGAGATAATATCAGGAAAATAATATATGGGAATGGACGAGTTGAGTTGACGTCTGGAATATATTTGAAATGTTACGTCCTTGCTTTGGTAGCATTTATATGAATATGTTTTTAAGCCATATATTTCATTTAAAAAGGACACGATATTTTAAGTGCTAATAATAGATGTTCACTTTTTATTATTTCTATATTAAAAGAGCTATCAAATAAACGGCAAATGAGGACATGCCAAAATTAACATTCAAATATCGTTGCGCTCTCCAATAAACGGGCAACCTAAAAAAATATTGCGAGTTTTTTTTTGCGTGAGCAGTTCTATTTTTATTACACTATGAAACTCTTGGCAACCCGTCCAAAAAAAAAGCCGCAGAGCCCTAACCCATGAGACTAACATTAAAAATAAAAAAAATTCGCTAAAAGAAAAATTATTTTTACTTGTAAATTTGGTTAGTGATTCGGACGTGTCTATTAGTGTGTTGAATACATTTTGAAGCAAATCAGTGAACTGCCAAAACTTATAAAATAATGCTGCTAATACATTGAAACATTGCCTTGCCACGTCGTAGCCCTCGAGGACCATGACACGTCACACCAAGAGTCCCATGACGTCGTGGTAATTAAGTCGCACGCGCAAAAAGAGAGTATTCTGTCTCAGCCGCACAAAGCTTTCATCATTAAAAAATAAAGAAAACACAAAAAACATTTTGTATTTTGCTTTTTAACTCTCGGCAGCGCCCTGTACCGGTTGCTCGCGTTAATGAACTGGCATTTCCTCACGTGATTGTGAGATCAAGCATGGTGATAGTCCAGAATACAAAGGTTCACGGGATGCACCTGATTGGTCGTGAATAACCACCATAAACCGGCTTCGAAGAGTTTTCCTTATTAACTCTCTTATTGCCTCTCTTCTAGACTAAGTGTTGAAAATATGGTATGTGTACCACGTAGCGCCAGATCCTTGAGAGTCCCTCGTCCTAGGACAAACTGTGGGCTTTAAATAGTACAGTATTAGCGGCGAGATGTCTTGGTGGCGCCCTCCTATGGTTTCCTCTCGTGACGTCATTACCTCGCGAACAACAAGTTCAATAGTGGTTGTAATGAGCATGGTGGAAGCTTGAAATCATTGCGCTCTGAAACCAACGCTGCCCACACAGCCACACATTGAAGTTCTTCCACTCCTCTAATTTCCGTCGAAGAAAAATCCTTTGCTGACTTCATTGTCGGCACTGGGCCAATCGCGGAGAGGCTGATCTGAGCGACACTTTCGATCGCGCATGTCGCCAATACACTGCTAACCGTACTAAACTTTAAAAGAAAATGTCTGTATTGATGAATTTAATTTAAAAAAAACAATAAGCAAAATTTTCCCCTCTAAAATTTAATTTTTTTTCCAGCATGGCACTGCCTGTTTTTTTTCCGTATTTAAAATGTTGTGTTGACTTTTTCCTGCCTGCCGATCTGCCGTTAGGGGGCAGGGGCTTCGTCAAGTTGCATTTTCTGCTGCTATTTCTCTCCGTCTCCGTCAACTATGTGTATGATGGGAGTAAAGTAATTAATTGAATTGATTTCTACTGAATTGAATTTAGATAAAAACGATTTTTGTATCTGCCTTGTTTTTTCGTTTTTTTTCAATAGTATTTGTGTCACGCAACGTGCAATGATAAGATATTCGTTACATAAAAAACGAAAGATAAACGAAACTTTAACAAAACAGACTCTGTTAGAAGCAAGAAAGTGAAGCTATGTCGTTATTCGGTTTTTGTCTCAGAACTAGAATATATACTGTATTCACTAAGCCGTGCTCAGGCTGTTAATATACCATACAAAATACAGTCTTCAGACACTGCCTTAGGCATGTTTCTCCTTATATGAAAGTGTAGTAACATTGGTCACGCAAAAGCTGTCTACATTCACGTTGGAAGCACACGTCTGAAGAAAACATGCCTGGACAAGCTCGAGGCAAGTCCGCATATAATTCTCTTGTCATGTATGTAGACTACATAATGTTTTTTTTTATATAATGTATGACCAGTGTGACTCGGACTTAAACAAACTTAAATGCTTGGAAGGTTCGTACCGAGATTCTGACGCTTCCCTCAAGAAGGTGCATGTCTCCCAAGATGGCCGAAAGCAGGGACGACTTGCCGCTTCCGACGAAACCGGTTACGCCAACGAGGGCTCCAGATTCGACGTGCATAGAAATTCCGCGGAGCAGGGCCTTGGCATCGGGCCCCTGGCCTTCTGTCCAAGCAAACGAACATTCTTCCAGAAGCACCTCGCCTGGGGGAAGCAAATGGGTAGTGACGGAAAGGGGAGGGATGTTGGGGAGGAAAAAATAAATCACACTTGTTATAACACCAACGAAAATAGTGAATAAAACGCGCGTACATTAAGTTGCACACATAATGCCAGTGTTTCTAAAAACTGTAGATGAACAAAGGGGGAAGGAAGGGGGTCGCGACAGATTGAGCGGAGGTTTCCAAAACGGCTAAGGAACTTGAAACAAAAAAAAATGTAACTTGGCTTCTTCGCGGGGACCACAATTAAAACAAAGTACAAGTCAGAGCTCTACATCGATCAGGAGCAGAAAGTAGTGATGTGCAAGCGCCGGTCCCGTTTTGAAAAACTGTACTCTAGCAAAACAAGCTCACTGTTTTCATTACGAGCAGCCAGCGCTGCTGGAATTCACCTTTTGTACTAGTTTTTAAAGAAGCTCATTCTCCCTGACTATGTGAATTGTAAATGAATACTTTAATAACTATGTCGTTTAATAATGTTGTTCGTGCGAAAAAAAAAACGTATGCCATCGCGAAAGGTTGTTTGGGGGGGTGTAGGGTCAGAGCAAGCGATAATTCATATTTTGATGGGTCGCAAGATACCAGCGTTAGGGAAGCATTGCACAATGCGATATAAAAATGTACCAATATAAATAGGTTTTGGTGTTTTCAAGGAAAGTATAAAAACCGAAAGGAATATTCCGGAATAAAATTAAAACTTGATTTTAACCAAATAACATCAGCACCCTAGCTTATTATGGTACAGCTATCAGTAAGTCGTTGGAGGGGGCACGTAATTGACTTCTATTTTACCTTTTTGAGCATTTCCATTCCGATTTGTCGAAAAAGGGCTCAACGTTAAACACATACATTTTTTTTGTTTACGATGAGGTCATGCGGACGCACGTGATTGTGGTTCTCATTGAGTCGGCCTGTGGTTTTCCATCCCCCTTTGAGATAGTTTTGGCATGGGCTCGCAGGAACTCAATCACCAGTAACAAAAATGTGTACACTTTTTCCCAATGGTGTCCTTGTACGCAGGACTCAGTTGAGGTCATCCGTTGTGAGCATTTTTATGCTTTGGAGGAAGCACGTGCGTGTAGAACGTCTCTCTCCATGACGTCCCAATCGGCGGAGGGGGGGGGGGGTTGTTAGCTCGGAGACCCTGGCTGCCGATGTTGGCTTTGAAGACGTGTTAGTTACTCTCAGTTTGTTCTGGTTACTCGGAATTGCTCATTGTTCGTAGCAGCAATTTATCTCACAATGCATTTGGTCTGATATAGTCTTCACAAGTTACAGTTGTTTCCTTTGTTTTGTTTTTCGAGAAGAAGGCAGCCTACTCCCCGGACGGGACGGGAGTCTGCTGGCCTTGACCATTGTTCATGCTCCATGAGTTTCTTAATCTTTGATCTTTGATCTCCGAGGGATGAGGCCCTTGTTTTGCCAATAGCAGCGTGTCTGCCCGCGGCCGTTTTCCTTTTCCTCTTTGGGGAGTGTGTGCACCTGCGGGAGTTCTGTGTTGCGTTAGTCCCCCCCCCCCCAAGCAACCAGTAGACGACTTGGGAGTGGGCTAATTCGGCATCACCTTTCAATCTGCAAGACCTTGGCCAGCTCCGGACTCAGTGAAGGCGACAGCGGAAAAATAAGTATTGCTTTGGGGGATTTTTCTTTTGTGCCGGCTAACGCTTGTTCCCCGCTGCGTTTGTGTTGAGCGGTAGCGATCGATTTAGAGTAGCACTTGTTGTGATAGGCAGATTTTTACTAACTGAGTTTTTGTGAGTTGTGGGTAAGATAGGCGTAGATTTCAGTTTGAATGTTGTTCTTTGCTTCACCGCTGCCTGAAGGTTCCTTTGAATTTTGTTTTTTAATTCGATCGCTTTATATTGTTCAGTTTGTCGAGTGTGTCAGTATCGTCGCATGCGACTTCTTATTACCAAGTAAATGTTCAATTCTTTAGTATCTCCACGTGTCATCGTATTTGTTTTACGTAAAACTGGGCATGGACCTGTCGTCTGTCACCGGTCCGAACCTAAGCCTTTCTATAGTTCTAAGAATTTTAGGTGTTTCAGACGAAGTTAGAATTTCAATTTGAATAATTTCGCACGCTTCATGAGGGGGTGGGGCGGGTAGGTCTTGCATGCGGCTGCTCAAGAGCTTCAATATCTCAAGAGTTTTCCAAAATCTTTTTGAAAAACATTTAGTTAAATTTCCTTTCGTTGTTCAAAAAGAACCTTCCGCATACCAAGGAGGCTCAACTTAGGTTTCATGCAACCTCATGTGACCTCCACCCAACGTTTTGAAAGTACCGAGTAAAACATACGAAGCATTATCTACCGTTTAATACTGTTTTCAATGTACGTACAATTTGTTTGACAGTGAAGATAAGCTTACTAGGCAGACGATCCGGTTATTAATCGACATAGTAAAACCCTAAACGTACCTTTCCTTTGGGTGTTATCCCTGCTGTAGGTGGGCACATTTTCCTGTTCCTTGACAGTGCAGAACTCCACTACCCTTTGCAGGCTGAGCCACATCTGAAATAATGAGGTAAATAAAACACATCGAGTGTAGCTAAGTCCTTGTTATAATGTCAAAAATATTATCCTAGGTATTTATATTCCAGAATCGTATAAGATGTATGGTATAAAAAACAATTAAGAACCGTCCTTTTTAAATGGTTTTTGTTCCATTATAAAAGTAGATAAAATTTATGATGAATTTTGAGATTGATATGAAATAAATACTTCGGAGGTGTATAAATCCGAGCTATTTTAGAGATAAATTCATTCGAAACCTAATTTCTACATTTGTTTTCATTGCGACTATTGTTTCGTGGGGCCGCGCGCTGCTTTGGTAAAAAAAAGTATCCTGTTGGTAAACGATGCAATTTTATAGCATAACAGGTAACAGGCTGCTGTTTTTATTTTGTACTTCTTCAAGTGGACAATTATATTGATTCGTTGGGTTACCTCTCTTCCCGCAAAAACCATTGACAAAAAAAAATACATTGGCCATAAATTTCTCCGCCGACTGTACAGATATTCCCTGCTTCGCTCACTTTGACCTGTTACAGTGCACTGGTTTGTTTGCTGATTCAACGCAGGTGTGTAGTGGTGAACCAAACTTTTGTCTACAATTAGGCATTTCTACAGCAAGTCCCGTGAAATGTTAATTAACACCGCGAAACACCACATCGAAATGCTTTCTCCCTTGCGTGGTTGATCGATTGTCAACAATTGCGGCACCTATCGCGCACAATCTTTCTAGTGTGTAATTTTTCGCGTTGAATAGTACGAGCATTTTGATTTATGCTGCGTTACAGTCTCAGGATCCATGCTCATCTTATTCTACGGTTTTCAATGGCGGTTAAATTTATTTTTGACACGGTATCCATCGTGGTACCTCAGCTTCATTTCCTCTGCATATTTGACAAAGATCAAAGTTGTTTATCGAAAATTAACGAGCATCTGCGCCACCGTTCGCATTTTTTTATCATAATATTTTGCTTAACGCACAGAACTGCAAAATGGGCCACTTCACACGTGAACAACATGTTCTATCAAGCCGAAATTTTGTTCGAACTAGTTTGAAGAGCGAAGGATTTTAAGAAATACCTATTCAAATAAATTGTTTCTATATTTCATGGAAATTCAGCAAACTTATGAAACTTTCCTCGCATTTTTTCTACTAAATGACCATCAGAATTGTTTTTTCTCTCTTTGATTGTGGAGAGCATAATCAGACAAAGCGAATCTGAATTTTTCCTTACTACCCCTATCTGTCTAAAAGAAAACATGATTAGATACGCGCAATGAACCGACGAAATAAAGAAGAAAACCATTGAAACAATTTATGCGTCGGCGCCGTTCTTTCCACCTGGGTCAATTTTCTTTGTTTGATGAGATAGCATTTTTAGCCACTTTACCCGATTTTCGCGATACGGGATCTGGCCTTGAATGCGCCATGCGTATGCGGAGCCTTAGTACGCTCTCATTCATAATCGCACCCTCTTCGAAGAACCTGTCGTCCTTCAGGTCGTCCTAGAGGTCGTTCTTGAGATCGCCCTAGATGTCGTTCTAGGGATCGTTCTAGACATCTTCCTTGAGGTCGACCTAGAGGTCATTCTAGAGGTCGTCCTTGAGGTCGCCCTTAAGATCGTCCTAGATGTCGTCTAAGAAGTCATTGTTGACGTCTTCCTCTAGGCCCTCGTCCTCGACGTCGTGCCGGCAAGCTGATAAACTCGCGCCCCGCATGCGGCGGGAGGGTGTCTGCTCTCTTGACGAATCGTATCGCGATTCATAGACAACCAACAATAGTGGTTTCTGCAACGAACTTTTTATACCTTACTTTAAATCAACGCCCTGCCCCGTATTGATCTATCGGATGGCACAAGCGGATCTACATCTGTAAAAGGAGCCGCAAAATCAGCGCTTGCACATAGAAACTTCAACTTTCACCGGGCAGGTCGGTTTTTCCGTGGAAAATTACAGGACTTAGTTATTTTCTTGAAAATATAGACCAAAAAAATTGCTTAAGTCAACATTGGGCGGGTTCTCAAACAACCGATGTAGCGACGCCGTTAACTTGTGCGCCATCTCTCGATAGGCGTAGTGAGCACACCACAGAGTGCGTCGTCCGCTCAGTGCGCCTATCGGGATATGTCGCTATGAGTGAGTAGCGTTGCTCACACGGTCGTCGGCGCACGCGGCCGACGTGGACTTTGGCGAAATTGTTGGTGTAAATTTAGGAGGGAGAAAGCTACGCCTTGAATTTTTACACAGTAAGACTGACCTGCGCACTGCACATTCGGTGAAAGTTCGAGCTTTGCGATGTAAAGGTGCAGATGTCACCGGCTTGTTTTATAGCGTGGGATCCACTTGTGCCACCTATACACTGCTGCTCCATGTTTCAAACTGTTGCAGGAATGGTCGCATAGAAACTTCCGCAGCCATAGATACCATTAGAAGTCAAACAAGCGCAATTTATAATATTAATGCGTGCAAGTGTTAGATGACCGCCGGATGGGTCACCATGTCCAAGGGCAGCACAAAGAACGGCTGTGAGTCATTGATTTAATGGCGACTGACCAGATTGAAAAAATGTGTTGTAGCTATTCAGAGCGCGCGTCGACAGCAGAAAAAGTGGGCAAGCACGCCACCAAAGCATTGGAGCTGCCACTACAACGGCCGCGTGATCACGGGCTGTGCCACTACGCCGACAAAAGAAGAAGGAAGACATGGCTCGCGAACAATGTTACATTATCTACCCTATATCTAACAGTGAAGTAGTTTGTTTTTATTAGACTGAAGCGTCGACCTTACACCGCAAAAGATTCGTCCAAACGTATTAATCGATTCCTTGTTCGCGTTTTTATACAGCTCTTACAATAACATAGTTCCCATAAAGTATGTTTCTTTCTTCTTCTATTTTACTGTTGAGTACTCAAGAGTGAAAATATGTTTATACAGGAAAATGCTAGAGAAGCAGTTTCTTTTTTCTTTTACCTAATACCAGTTTTTTTTTGTTTTTGTTTAAACCAAGATTTTAAAAGCAGTGTTGTTTGAACCACAAGTGATCTAAGGCCCAAAGCGTGAAGACACCTAGTGGTGAGGTGATGCAGATGCTTGCAGCGCATAGCTTGCGTGAAGGCATTAAATTGGGGTTTTCGTACGAAGCCGTAAAAATGCAAAACAGCGCCCAAATAGTTGCACGCACATAAAGCGCATTTTGTGTCTACATCATGTGTTCCTCACCTATTTTTGTACTTTTGTTTTTCCAACTCTTTTGATTTATAGTTGTCATCAGCTCTATTTCTTTTTTATTTAGCAATTTATGCTTTTGCTCGTAGGCTTACCATAACGATCATCTTGAGAGTCAAGGAGAACGAGTTAGTTACAATATCCGTCAAAAACAGCATGTAGACGCAGGAGAAGGACAGCGCAGGACTCAGTGTTCGTGTTGGGTCCATGGTGGCCAAGGCTCCGAAAAGCATAACGATCATCTGCCAAGGCGTCAGTAACAATAAGAAGTCAGACTAAAGTTTCTCAACGAGTTTTTCTGGGACTCGTCAAGCTGCAGGATTGCAGCTTTTTTCCCCAGCGAACCTGTCACAAATGTACTGTTTGTGGCAAAATAATCGAATTTGAATTTAAATTTGAACTTGATCTCTTTTAATCTTTGTTTGACATAGCCGAAAAAAACTATGGCTCATGAAAAAGACAGAAAACATTGCACATTCCATAGGGCGTTAGTCGGAAATGATAAAACTTAAAAGAAATAAACTACATGCAACACATTTACAGCTAGGCTACATAGTTTTCTAAAACGATAACACCTTAATTAATGTTTTTATGCAAGTGACAGGCTCGAGTAACAAGCTCCAGAGATGACACAAAAGTTAAGGTATGTGTAAGTAAAGGGAGGGAGACGCCCAGTCTAGTAGTCATTTCATTACTCTGAGAAAACGACTATGTAATCAGTTATCAGCTAGTTAATTAGCAGATTTTTCTTATTAATTTAGCTGTTTAATATGTTCTGTGCAGTACCATAACGCCTGACGTGACTGGCAGTTTGTTTCTGAAAATGGCTTTTTATTTTGCAACCACCCCTGATTAGACATTTTATTAAATCTTAGTAGGAACACCAAGAGGGTACGTACCACAGAACTGGATGCGCTGTACAAGGAATCGAGGAAGCCATCCAATAGATTAGCCTTGAATAGGGGAGCCATTTCCCTTTCTCGGATGACCGACACGGCATGCATGTAGGCCTCCTCCCACGCGTACATCTTCACAAGTCTTACCGAAGACAAGAGGTCCGTCATGAGTTTGAGCCTGTCGTCCCGGGCTTTCTGTACCTTTCGCTGTATAAGAAAATTGTAGGTGTCTCAAATTTATACTCAATACGTTTTAAATCCTTAAAAAGACACTGACATTGAAAAAAAAATCAAAAGACCTAGATGGGACACATATCATATTTAACCTTCTCCGCGAAAAAAAAGAAATTCAGCAATACTTACGCCGTAGGACGCAATGTAGGGGGAGGGGGTGGGGGAAGACCTGCTCTAGGTCCCGCGCTGTGCTTAAATAACTAAAAACAGTTTCTCGGTTCTTATTGCTTGTGGAGGCAATTGGCGTGTGAAATGTTGGGTGTAAAATTGTATCTCCCTGCCGTAATAGCATTTCAATCGAATGTTGTTTTTTATGTTATAGAAACAAATAATCTAAAAAGAGTAATTATGGTTCTCAAAGGTGCCCCAGAGATTGCCTTTTCCGCATTGGTGTGAACGGATAACGAGCCTAGCTGTCGGCATCTGCGGGGTGCTCAATGAGCCCAGCTTCTCGAGCTTGTCTTTTACATGAGTGCTAGCCGTCTTGCACTTACCGAGGTGTTTATAGGAACATCTCCTCAACCGGTGTACTTTGCAATGAACCGCCACCAAGTACGCTCCTTCCGAAGTGCTGTGCGGGTACTTTTTTTCGAAGCGGGACTGGCCTAACCCTAGCAGTACCACGTCAACTGTGTTTCTTGACTTGCCTTGATTTGTTCGTTTGCGCGTGATGACACTCAGTAAAATCGTTTTTAATAAAAGCGGCCCTTGGTGCATTGTGAATTATGCTACCGTAGTGTATGGCAACCATGAGTCTCAAAACCGAAAACACACCAACCAAGGTGAAAAAAAACACAAAAATGACAAGCCCTTTCTTTGGTTTGCAGCAACCGGGTGTTCGGCTCGTGTCAAGTTTATTCGAGATTTGCTCCTGTTATTTTGCTTCGAAAAGGAAGTAGGTATCGAGTTCTGCCGTGCACCTGGCTCGCCAAAGCGAATAATTCTAGGTCTCGTTTTAATTGTGTATTATGACACTCACTACCATGCTCGCGGACGCCATGTAAAAAACAACATAAGAAGAACAAAAACGCTGTAATGACAGCATATATAGTTTTATAATTCCTTTAGTCTTCTAGGTAGATTTCGCTTTTCACCCAAATTCTTTTGGTCGCTTTCTACCGAAAGTCGACAGACGCTGACATATACTTGTATTGGACATTGGCTCATGCATGATCATAGGCTCCTCTGTACTCACAAAACCTGGCAGTTCGATGACGAAGCCATAGAGTGCCCGGTTGCGGATCTGGAGCGCGAGGATCTGGTAGCACAGAGCATCAAAGAGCCATTTCTCGGGAAACCTGGACGTCAGCAAAACAGCTTTTGCACCACCGAAGACCCGAAACACACTTGTTCACTCAGGAGAAGTGTGTTTTGGCGTCTCGCAACAGCGGGGCGCCAGTCACGTGGCTCTCGTCTCATCCTTTGTCTGCCGCTCCACCTTTTCCATTTCGGCGGCCACTTCTCGTGGCGATCTGCCAGGCCTTAGTCAGTATATAGGAGGCTAAGGTATGGTGAAAGGCCAGAACGTCGCTTTCTGGCCTCTTTCATCGTTGCGTCTCGCGGGCGTCGGTGAGGTTTTTAAACGGGTGCGAAATAGCAGACGAACGAAGGCGAAACCGGGCGCCGACGAGCAGCTGTAATGTCTGCGTCTGGGCATTGCAGACGACGATAGACGGTGGTAGCCTAGCAAATGATGCCGGAGGCTGCCACGTGACAAGCAGGCGGCGTAAGACGCCAGACAATGGTTCCTGGAACGCCTCTCCAACTGGCGTGTTTGCCGCGTCCAAAAAAGTGGTTCCTGGATTTGCCCCTGATGACGCCATACGAGTGCCATGCTGTCGGCGGTCACGACCTGAGCGATGTCAAAAAGGCTTTGGAGGATGTGGCAGGCACCTGTTCATGGCCGCAGGTCACGCTTAGCTTGACAGTGCATGGAAGCTTCGGCATGCCAGGAGTTGAGACGCCAAGACGACAAGGACAATCCCGTCTGCTCGTGCCTTTGCCCGAACCTCTACGACCTAATACCGGGATCGCGACATACAACAGCATAACAGTCCGGATTTTCTTACGTTATTTTTTGCTACATCGGGACCACTTTCAATGCATGGGTGGAATAGAACACTAAACGGACCAGTCGGAGACGCGTTCCAGGCACCGTAGCCAGACTGGACGCACCAAATGTCGCTAAATGGAGACACTAAGCGTCCAAGTATGTTTGGCCGAGCAGCCAAGTCAATCCACTGGTAATGGGCGGGGCCACGAATTTCTGGGCAGTAGTAATGGGCCGTGGCCTGTACCTGAATTGTGTCTGACGGCGCAAATATTGCTGGAAAAAAATATTTTTCGTAAAAAGATATATTAAAAAATGCCGTTTAAAAAATTTTTTTTGTTTCATTCTAACCTTATAGTGTTATATTTCTTAGTTTCGCTTCAAAGCATTCTATTCATGGTAAGAAAAGAAACGACTACACAAAGCAAGGCTCTATTTTAATGCAAGCCTTTTTATGAATTTTCCTTCAATAAATCATCACAGAGACGTGGAATTGCCGATGACTATGCAGACTCTTGTAGAAAAATACGAAATGTCACGGCACCCTAGTGACAAAAACCATTTGGCGCCTATATGAAAGTAAACGGGTTCATACCGTTAACAGTTTAGCCATAACGGTCACCAGTTTGTCAAAGGGGTCGCCCGTATGCTCAAAGTGGTCCCCCGTATGAGCCATAACGGTCACCTATTTGGGCAAACAGGTCAGTCCTTTGGCAATCGGGTCAGTCGTTAGGGCAAATGGGTCACTCGTTCGGGCAAAGTTGTTGCACGTTTGCTTCAAACCGGTGACCATGTTGCACAGACGGGTGACCGGTGACCGGCAGGCTGTACCGCTTTAATCAAATGGCTCTCCGGTGCCCGTTTGATACTGAACGTACAGATCGGGGGCATGGGCACGCCTGTTTCACCAGTGGCAGCCTGTTTCGGGAAAGCCGGGAGCGCTGGTTCATCGATTTACAATCGTCCACGTAATGCAAGTAATTATATTTATATTTTGATTTCCCTCATGTGCGCTTATACTGCAACAACAATAAACATTTTTTTTTACGTAAACATGCGACGTTGACGAGCCGATACTTTGGACAGAACTTTAAAACTTTGGCGTTCTTTGTTGCCTCAATTTACTTATTCAGCTCGAATCTCTCTCGCACAGGACGCGACCGCGTGAAAGAATATACTTCTATAATAAATGATAATGCAGTGAGTGCGCAGGCGAGCTGGTGGCATGTTAACCATTTTGTTCTTAGCCCGAGACTGAGGCAGGAAAAGAGGAAAGTTTCAAAGCAGAAGAAAAATGAACAGTCGAGGACACGTCTCTAACACAGCTAAAGACAAGTTTATTTGGTCACCCTCTTATATACACTGCACGAACTTCACCACAGAACCTTCTCGCCCTTTTCGACCTCCAAAGCCAAAATATAACAAAGGTCTCATCCCTCTCCACCACAATTGTCAAACGACCTTGAACATCTTGACGTTTTCCACAAAACAACACACTCTAACTCCCCGGAAGACAATTGACCGAACCTTCGCGTACATAGCACACCCTCCCCCTCTACTCTCCGGCCCACAATCCTAAAGCATCATCCTGGCAACAAAATATTCCAATCCACCTGATCCCCACCCGAAGACACAAAGGGGAAAGCACTTACACCCTTTCCCATTTAACAACCACTTTAAAAAACCCTTAAATCCGCAGGAATGTTTTTGCACTGCTGCTAAGTTGTAACGACACCTGACTAATGCAGTTGCCCATTGATTTCATCCTTATTGTTTCTTTAACAACCCTTCTGATGTCGTTTAACTCCCTGTGTATTATCTCTGTTTCGGACCAGCATGGTATACAATTATTACATTCCTGAACACGTTTCGCTATTTCCGAATTAGCCACGTTGTTTTTTACATTTATTTTGTGTTCAGTGGTGAAGTTCGTGGAGTGTATATAAGAGGGTGACCAAATAAACTTGTCTTTAGCTGTGTTAGAGACGTGTCCTCGACTGTTCATTTTTCTTCTACTTTTGAAACTTTCCTCTTTTCCTGCCTCAGTCTCGGGCTAAGAACAAAATGGGTATACTTCTATACTCCGTTTCGCCTCAATTCAAGACTCAGTGAAGGTAACGCGCAAACACGTGGCTGCAAGAACATCGAGCGTTGCGAGAGCAAGCCCGCTGTTGCAGCAGTCGAATTACGAGCTCGCGCTGGGTGCTTTTTCGCTCGGGCGCAAGCCGAGCTTCTGGCCGGCGCGCGCCATTTCCAGCGTTCAAGCGTGCTACACCTCCAGTGTTTACCACATTTGTTGGTTTACTGAGTTTAGTTATGTTTTTTCTTTCTTGTTGTCCCACCCTGCTTGGGCCTGAAATGCCCTGCAGTATGAATAAATAAATAAATAAATACAACTTCGCCTGCTTTCCGAGGAGGCTGCAAACGCGACGCGGTCAGCTTTCTGTAGCAATTCGAAAAGAGAGGGAAAGCGCGTAACAAGTGGTTAGTGCAGCCTCTCCCCCAGCATTGATAGCAATAAAAAAAAAAAACACCGCAAAACTTTTTTTTTAGGTTAAAAAAAAACTAAAATAAAACATTGCAAGGTTTTTTGTTTTTTTTCAGGAAAAGGGGGGTGGGGTCCCAGTGTCCTTCGCCTTGACCTCGCCCCCTCCCTTCTTTCTGGTAAGCTCTGTCACGTGACCCGGGAGAGGAGGGCACGCTACACGCTGATAAGCAAGCCTCCGACATCCGGCCAAGGGCGCGTTGGCAGCCGCATCTGTATTTTGTCTTCTTGTCCTGTGCAGTTCGAAATTCGTTCGTCCCACCTGCTTTGATCAGCCGCCTTTCCCTGCGGTCTTATTAGGCTGTCTCTCGACAACGTATTGGATGTGCACCAAAGCTATCAGTGTTCGAAAAGTCCGACGCGTATATCAGCATCAAGTGATTCTTCAAAGAAGTCATGAATTATTGCGGTTTGGTTGGGTTCGGCAAATGACAGCTTGTGCGCCTCATCGTGTTGAAACTTCAGGGAGCCTTCCTACTCGTTTTTGTGTTTGTGTGGTTGTCCTGCTTTGACCGTGGCGACATATATTTTGGATTACTTCATTCAAGTCCGCTATTATTATGGTAAGTGCACTGCAACCTACTTGTTGGCAACCATTGACCGTTCTTCGACGCGTACTCTTCCAGATTACCTATAGAATTATGCAGCGTCTAATCTCGCGGCAGCCGGGAGAATAATTTTTTCCGAAAGTCTAGCATTATAGTCTAGAATTACCTCGGTTCTATTTTGCTTTGTAATCCTTTCAGTTGTATAAAAGCTTAGCGTGCCTCTTCACATTTCACAGATCGCTTGCACGTTTGTACTTGTTTACAGAATAAGTTGCAATAAACTTCTAGGAGAATCAAAACAATATTTTGTGTCTGTTTTTTTGCCCATTTTCAAGTACCTTTGGGAGCACATATTTTTTTACGTGTTTCCTGCATGTTATAAATAGGTTTATGAGTTTCGGGACGTCTTAAATAAGTTTAAGGTAACCAACCTTCCAGACAATACCCATTTAGGGCTAGCGAATAATTTGCCTTTCCGAATGGCGCGTTCAAATGTGTGGTCACGAGTCAGGTCGACCGGTCACCCATATCAAACGAGCACCCGTATCAAACCGCTACCGTATCAAACGGATACCGTATCAAACGGCTACAGTATCAAACGGCTGGCCGTATCAAACGGCTACCGTTTCAAACGGCTACCCGTATCCCATAATCACGTTTGATCCGAACGGATCGACCGGTTTGCCACTTGTTTGATTCAAGTGGGTCGACCCGTTTGAATCTCAAATGTTTTTATTTTCATTAGGGCAACAGCCCTGACTAAGCTTAGGTGGCGACCAAAAGCAAAGCCAGTATTTTTATTTGCAGATTCCGTTGTTGAGCGTATTCTGGACTACATATTCGGAACGATAAAGTGATACAGAAGACAAAATGGACGACATGGTCTTTCAACTTGCATCCACATCTTTGTTACGAGTTGCAATACTGGGATTCGGTTGCGTGGATATTCAATGTGAATGTGTTACACAAATTAATTAGGGAAACAAGGAAACCGGTGAAAATGCATACTGGCAGGTTCACGAGACATATTTTGTGTTCATTGAAATAATTTCAAAAGCACCTAGGATTGAACGGCGCTTCAAAAAATAACAAATTGTCGACGCAATATTTGTTGGCAATGTCATTATAAATTGGGAAGCGGTATATCGTAAAGGCGCGCTTATAATCAGTCAAAGAATTAGAACGGCCCCTTCGGATGCCGTTTGCTTCTGCACATGCTCCAGCACGTGCTTTTTGCATTTTCGACGCTTTGGCGTGCAGTTAAAGCGTGGAGGAAGCGTTATCGAAACTGGAAAGTTTGCGCCGAAAGCAAGACAAAAGATTTCTCGGTTGTTCTCATCCATCCAATGACTATAGCCGTATTCGCTTGTCAAGGGTGGCATTAACCGGAAGCGCTGGTGGTTTCTTTTATTTGCTTTCCTCTACAACGGCTGAATCAGCAAGGTTTGCGAGAGGCGTAAAGAAGATTCAAAATAATCTAGGTCAGTATAGTCCATTAAGTCAAATATGAGGAAACCTCCAAGTGCTCATAAAAATTGGTGATGCTTTCCTAATGACTGCCGTAATCATCGCATATCGATTGCGTTTTAGGATTCATAAATGTTAGCGCAATCGTTTCTCATGTAGCGCAATTCTTTGACACGAGATTTGGACTTTGCCTTGAAATTTCGGATAATGAAAGCCAGAAGAAGCCGAAGTGAAACCAAATGTAATATGCTTTATCCACAGATTAGCAATTCGGTCCTGAATCACCAAACGTTTACCAGAGTTATGCATCACTGCTTGCTGTCTAGGTTGTATTGATGTCTCATTGGACTTCAGTCCCCGAATATATGCCAGTGTTAGGCTTCAGAGGTTTTTGTTGAGCCAATTCGCTTATTGCTTTCATTAGAGCGAATAGCTTGGCCAGTTTAGACAAAAACACAAGTTCATAAATTAGGCCACCACCGGCAGGGCGAGTTCGATGATTGTTTCTTTTATATATTGACAGTTTAAACAATTCATACAATTGTACGAATGCAGTAAGTAGATGTAGACACCAATGACTCAACTAGTTGGTTCATTGTTCAAGCTGTGCTCATTAAAGAAATCAATAAACCAATTCGCTCAGCCACCGGCGTTTTCGTCCATTTACAACCTTCGTGTGTTTGTCTCAATTGTTGAAGTTGTTCACGTTAACGAAATAGGAAAACCGACAGGTCAACTAGCGTTGTTTTCAACCACTGCTTGCACTCGGGAATTTCTTTTGAATTGAGTTCGAGCCACCCACGTTCACGTTAAGGTTCACTGCTGGTTGTGCGGCTGTGACCTGGTGTCCTTCGTTTATATATGGAACTTTGGGAACACCATGGATAATCTGAGAAAAGATATATTCATACATTCTTACTTTTCTCTGGCCAGTTAGGGACAAGGCAAACTAGCTTGGACTCAAATAGCGCTTTGCGGCAAAGCCCAACAACACCCACGTTAGGACATTTGTATTGCCAAACTTCAAACAAGTTAGCATTTTCTCGTGCATACTGCCTGTGTTACGTACCGAGACTCATACCGCGACTTTCAAGGAGAAAGGCATTTGTGGATCCCATCGTCATATTAACGCGTACACCTTTCAAAGGTAATTAGCGCCACAAGCGAGGAAGTCCTGCTGCGGCGGTAAAGCTGCGGTGCCTGGAACTCGTCTGCGACTGGCTTGTTTACCGTGTCCTACAAATTGGCTCCTAGATTTCCGCCAGATGACGTCGTGGAAGCGACGTGACGTCGCTGCCCGCGATCCTGCTGGTGATACAGCAGCTGTGGGGGATGTTGTAGCCACCTGTAATGCTGCAGGTCGCTTTGCAAATTGACAATCAGCGGAAGCTTCGACAGCCACGAGTTGGGATGCGTCGATGTGTGCTACATATACGAACTCTCGTGTTTTGATTTCAGGAACTTATGGGCCCAACCGCCAGGGTTGTGATATCTGACAGAACGATGTTCCGGTTTTTGTGACGTCATTTGTTACCACTTTAGGGCCGCTTCCATGCATCGGCTTAATAGGACGTTAAGCACACCAGTCAGAGACGGATTCAAGACAACGTACTGAGACTATAGCAATGTCCTCTAAAGTCTCGTAATGTACCAAAATCAAACAAATGCGATAAATACGGGTGGCCATACATTGTGCGCCAAATTCAGTGGAGGGTGATTACTTGACGAGACCACCCCGCTGACGATGTCAGGTGACCATAGTCCGGGTGATTATAGTCAACTCAAGATAGCAAACAATATCTCATCTGCTATATTTAGAGAACAATATTTCGTGTCTTGCTTTTTGTTACGCATTTGTGTAACGCTAAAAAGTGTCTAATCATTCCTCCAAAGAAGTTCGTCGACCAGTTTTTTTTTTAGTTCATGTTGAATCGGAGAAACAAGAGAGCTGACGTCGCCCGCAATGGTGTTTTTTTACGAGGTTTACTAATGCATACTTAACTGGCAGATGTGTGTCGTGCTGCTTACCAAAAGCGAGTTTTGAATCTTCGACGTCGGAATTGTCAACAGAAAGGCGAAAAGGAGCCATGTGGCGCAGGTGACGGTGGGTCCCACTCCCACACGCACCGAGAGCATGTAGAAGATAAGCGGTGAGCAGATGATGCCAATGAAGGGCATCGCGAACTGCATGATGCAGAAGGAGACCAGAAAGCAGTCTACGCCCAGTATGGTCACCACCTGACCTGCAGGATATTGGGTCCTTGAGGTCGGCGACAGTCGAGTCATCTGGGGAAATGAATGTATCATGAGGTTTGTTTTATTTATGATATCTGTAGACATATTTCATGCACATTAAATTTAGGTTGATTGATAGTGTTTAGCAGAGTTTATAAGCAACATTGCCCTGCTATATATTCTTGTACTCTATTGCGGTTTGACGCTCAAAACAACTCACGACTGTAGCTTGTATCACATACATCCCATAGACCAAATAGTGTTTTTCTAGATTGTACGCAATTTAGTAATCTTTTTTCTCAAGACTCCACGAAACAAAAGTGCAGACTCTAAGACGAAGTGGCTCAGTTCGCTGTTTCACCGACCGCGTTCAGACAGATATAATGATACGAACTATTTAATGAACTCCCCAAAAATATAAATAGATAAATGAGAACGAAATTCGGTGCTCATTAAATATGCAAAAAACAGAAAGATTCATTGGTGGATTCTTAGGGAATGCGTTGCGATGACTCATGAAAACGCCACACACGTCTTTCTTTGGAAACGCTAACGCTGACCGCCTTAACTTTTATTTTTTACTTTTTCTTTTGTCTATTCCTCTTGGCTTTATCTTTTGCTTCCAATATTTTATGCTGCCTCTTTTTGACCTCGTTATGGAGTCACTGTTAGCGTTTCGCATGGGTGAACGTGTGTGGAGTTTCCCAAGCGTCATACAAACGGATTCCCTAAGAATCCACGAATGGATCTTTCTATAATTTTGTTCACCCGTTTCTTGTACTCTGGCTGTCAGAGTACGTCACGCCCCATGATACGTCCATCCATATCAGTCGTGGAAAGAACCACATCTATATCACTCGTGGAGGAACTGCATCTATGGTTCTAACTACCCCACACATCACAGCCCACGCACCGCTACTACGGAAACCCAGAGCGAAGAACAACTGGCGACGGCAGAACGGCAACTGAGCACACCCGCATTCCACTGCACCGTGACGCAACAACTCCTAGATAACAAAGCCGTAGTGCAGAATGAGACTGTGTCATCAGAGAAGGCCAATGCTGCACAGAGATTGGACACGACGATTACGTCCACGTTCGGCTCAAACTTGACTCGAAGCCGAGTGCTGACGCAGAACTCGTTTGCAATCTGTGTCCAGCGCTGGCCTTATCTGATGACGCCATCTCATTTAGCTCTATGGCTTCGTTATCTAGGAGCTGCTGCGCGGCGCTTACTTCTCTCTGGCTCCGTACCAGCTGTGCACGTGACTTCGATGAAAACCACAAGGCTCGTTTTGACGAAACCCCGGCGGGGTCTGTCAGTTTATCACTACCAGGGAGAGTGGGAGAGGTTGACGCCTGCTGACGTCAGCGATTCGGACCAACGGGAGCGTCTCACGCGCCACCCTCTCTGCCTCCCTCCCCGTACCTCCCCGGCACCGACAAACGTAAGACACAGCCGGGTTTTCGCCAAAACGAGCGTTCTAATGCTAATGCTATACAGCATAAAAAAGTACTAAATCCACATCTTGCCTTTTGGAAGACGGCCGCCTGCAGGATAGCTCGAATTCGTAGTCCGAGGCGCGCGCACAGATGCAGCTGGTAACACGACAGAAGTCCCTCCCCAACGCAGGTAGCCAGGAATATGCCAGACAGCGCGCCTATTTGGGAGCTGCTGCTATCGCTTATCAGGTTCCTGCAGAAAAAAGAAATGTATTGATCGTTGCATATATACAGCGCCAACATTAGGAAAAAATATGTAGCAGACTCCAACCCAACCGGCGAAAATCAATACCTCATGAGCCTAAGAATTATTCTGTGGTACAATCCTGTGAGTTCAATTGTTTGAGAGCAGGAGAATTTAGCAAAGCAAACTGCGGCGGAGAGGGACAGCGGCTGATTTCAGAATTTTTATTTTGTGACTATATTTAGGACTGCCTTATCAAACTTATTACCACCCAAATGAAGACAAAGAACCCCACGAGACTGACACACAATCAAATGCAAGCCGTTTATACGCTGACAACGCTGTTTCGGCAAACAAGTGGAGCAGACAACGGGTAATTCTTACGGAAGAAACAAAATCGCAGGGACGGTACTTACACTTCCAAGATCACACGAGTTGAAAAAAACAACAAAAAAACGTTCGGCGCCAGACATAAAACACTTAGCCCCACCAAACGAGTATTGCGATGAAAGGACTGCCAGAGTCAAGCGACATATCCCGGGTGCCGGGGACGACATGCTTCGCCAATGTGCAATCTGCTCTGTCAGACACCATCACCGGTTCAGGGAGCTCAGAAGGAGACTGCTAATGTCCTGACTCCAGAATGCGAAACACTTCTCCAGACACTGAGCGTTCTGCTGCAACATTTCTGAGACAAAGTGCAACTCCCCAGTGCATTGCTCATATCCGCGGTAGTAACAACTTTGGAAGCCAGGCCACTTTCATAAGCATGGAGTTGCCCAAAAAGCTTAGCTTGTTAAAAGCTGTGAGTCAATAAAGCATGCACGCCAGCGTCCTTGTCAATCAATGTTTCCAACGTTTCCAAGTGCTTAGAAAGAAGCTCACAGTGGTTAGACTGTGACCAGGAAGACAATATATGACGACAAATTACGTCTTGAATGGCGTTGTCGTCCCTTTCATCTTAAATGACGTCTTCGAAATACCGGTGAAGCTCTCTATTCTCGCTTAAAGGGGGCACTCCGGCCGTTTTTTGAGCTACCCAAACAAATTGCATTTTCTGACTACCCGGACTTTAGTCTTCTCGGTATGTTATTTATTTTCTCGAAATTCAAAATAGCAATTGAGATAACCGTAAATGAAGATGATACCGAAGCCAGCATTCAAATTTCCGCGCGCTATTTAGTAGTATGACGTCACAAATGGTGCAAACATTCAGGTCGTGTAGGTTGTCGTAAACAGAGTATGCCAAGTGTTATTTTGCGTGCTTCTCAGTGAATCAGCTACGAAGCATTCTTTCCCCACCATCAACTTCTTGTAATCAGTTGGGAACATGGCTTACTGCCCAATTTGTACCACTTCTGTCATCACACTTCAATGTTGCCAGTAGGGGCTTCCTGTTTGAGACACACGATAAAAACAAAACTCGAAAGTTTAGTAACTTCTTGAAATGTTTTTCTTTTCACACAATACTTGAGGAACTGGCAAAGCCGGGTCTATCGGTGTGTTGGGCCAATTTTGAGGCAAATCAGAGACCATGAAAAAATCGCCGGAGTACCATTTTAAATCTATCACAGCTTGTATCACTGACAAGTATATTTCCTACCATCCGAGTTGAGGTTGGCATAATGTTCCCGTTGGATCTGATTGAATATTGCGATTCTTGGCCGGTAAAACAAGCCGGTTATCTTCCAACACCGGGCTGGTGTCTAGTTCTACTGCCCTGGACTAGACATTTCAAGGGTCGACATTCACGGTGCACGATGCAATGAGCGATCGGAGCCGTGATATGTACCGCACACACCTGTCCTACGATGGGGCCCGGCACCTACCAAAGACAGTAAAAGAGCCGGCTTGCGTACACTCGGCGGTTCACGGTTGGCCTCTCTTGTACACTTTGAAACGTACCTGAAGATCACCAAATAGTTGCTGAAAATTCTGCCTCTGAGATACACTTTATTCTTGCAAGGACAACCAATAACCGCTTCAGAGGAAGATGACGAGGCGGACAGAGGGTGACGCCTTAGCACAACAAGCTTTACCTAGACAACGCTGCTGAAGAAGCGGCACCACAGATCCTTGGAGAGCGCGCAAACCTGGCCATGAACAACGCGATCAAAGTTGAGGCGCTAATGCTCCCACTTGAAATCACCGAGACGACACCAAGGTAGCCACAGTGCCGCTATTCCCTTTGGAAACTATATAATATATAAATATGAAAATGATCAACATGTGATGGCGAGAACGAATGTTAAATTCTTTAAACAGTTCTATTATTTGGAGCTTCGACATAGAAGACGATCGAAAGAGCGTGAGCTCAAAAAGGCGAGCGAGTATTCTAAACGATTTTCTCTAAGGCCAGGTTGTTTTGCCCTTCAAGCGACATCAATGCCATTCACAAGGTCGACGAGTTAGAGACGAAGCTCTCAAAGACGCAACAGTGGTTGTCACTTCGTTTCAACAAGTGCCTCGACAAAACCCAGTCAGAGCACCGACGGGTGCGATACACTAGAAGCCACATAAACGTAAAGAAATGTAGACAAGCGCTTTGGAAGGCAACATGTCTATAGTAGGCTTGTCGTAAGTTGTATAGCGCAATAAGCAAGCAAAAATATAATAGTGAAAGTATTCGTTCCTGCATAGCTCTCGCAGGGCCAAAGAAGGCCAACGTTGTGTCGCGGCAAAAAACTCAAGATGACCCCATATACTCTTTCGCCGCGCTAATGATATTTCCTCTAAAGCAACTAAAAAGATAAACACGTTTCTTTACGCCGATGTGAGGGAGTGTGATAAGAGCATAAAGATATTAGTTGTGCCTCCAAGAAATACTGCTGAAAAATTAATAATCAAAATAAACATCGAACACACAAAAGTTGTCCTCTTGCGGTGGTTCCAGAGATACCTCAAGACTGCGTATGGTCTAAGTAAAGTTATGTCCAACTTACTCCAAAATAGGTATCCTCGCAATGAGACAGCCGTAGTAGGCAAAGGTCACCAAAGACACCCAGAAAACGTCCATCCAGAGAATGCCAAATACGGCCATGCTGAAACGGGTGCGGCTGGAGGTGACCTGACTGTAAGCAATAATCGAGTTCGTTGGCCCATTGCAGTTTTCAGCAAGCGCAGGAATGGCTGGCTGGACAGAAAAAATACCAAAATACAGACAGCCTAAACCTCGCGATGCGGTTGGCCGAAGAACTCTTTATTAGCATCGTATTGCAGATACGCTATAGCAACCGAAACCAGAAGGCATATTGCAACGCAGACTCCCGCGACCTTCGTGTACACAGAGAAACCTGTTGGCCCATTTTGTCAGAATCTGTTAATGTCCTAGAATCTGGAGCTGATTCTGCCCAACTATGATATACGTTTGGCTGACCAGGGAAATGAACATGAGTGACCAACGACCCCGTCTCGATGGGCCAAAACGTGACCTCTACAAGAAAAAGTATCCAAATGACACTTTCTCTTGTAGAGATTAGATCAATATTGGTGAATTTGAATATATAATTATCATTTTTACTTGTATCGTCCACATTCCTCATGTTCTTCCATTTCATTTCTAAATATTTGAAGTGAAAGATTTAATTTGTTTCTTTTACCCCAGATTTGTAACATTATATGTATTGATGTTACAAGGGAAATGGATTCATCAAATCAAGTGGTGTTTGATATGAATGCGTCTCGCGTGCTATATTTAGTAGCTGTTTTTAAATAAAGTGCCTATTACCGTCGCACTCAAAGTTTTTTTGATAAAAGTTAGCTTTTCAATCGATAATTATTTTTTGTGGTTCTACACAAGTAATCTGATGTTATGAGGATGTATCAAGAAGATAATGATTATATTGACGCCATTATTTTTCATATTGTATATTGACATCATGCGCTTCCTGGTGTAAATATTTCTTGACCGTACCTTACGACAGGCGGCTATTGCGATAACAAGAAAGAACATGGAAGTTGTAAAATGTCTTACCCTCCGCTAGTAAGCCTAGAGTGTAATTTAGCAACCAAAAAAGAGCTCCCCAGTCGCTTGCTCAGTCTGGGAAGATCACTGACCACCGCCTTTGATAGAACAAAAGTGTTTTTCATATGTCTGGAAAGTAGATTTGATAGGCAAAAAAATCATATTAACGCATAGAGAACTCCACAAGTCCTGTTTGGATAGTACTTATGAACATTGAATACACGAATAAACAAAGTGCAAAATGGTAAGGAGGTAGCATGGCTGCAGCCATTTTTTTACGTCATCTGGCAGGCGAGTTTTCTTGGGCCTAGAACTTAAGTTCTCAGTACTCCGTATCGTCGTTTACATGTAAAGACAACTAATATGCATAACAAAGCATATTTCTGAGCAATAAAATTCGTTTCGTATGACATGCTATCAAGTTTTCGACTTCACCAAATCATCGTCATGAGACATCTGTAGCTGAAAACTATACCATTTTTCGCCTTAGTACAGTATTTCGCAAAAAGTGCCCGCAGATGAATGCAGGGTGGAAAACTTTTGAGACGGCAAAACTTGTGAATTTTTACTGTACAACTTATATAAGCCGCAATATATGTAGATAATTCGCTTGGACGGAACGCGTTTCGGTCTCTACGGCAAAACAAACTTGATGCTTGGTTGCTAAGTACAAATATTTATTACTTTTCTCGTTGCTGCCTGAGGTTATTTTTATATGAAGTGTAGTTATTCTATACTGCCTGTTGCTACGTTCATTGCTTGCTTATAACTACATAATTTCTCGTTCAAGTGATTATCTGTAAAATATATTGAATATGCACCACCGTCTTCTTAGAAGCTGTTTTTTTATAGATTTGTGAAAATATTTATTCGACAACGACCTCAATAAAACAGTGTATTATAAAATCTGTATGGGGTGGATACAAGCTAAGTTACCCCTCTTCAGACCAAACAAGACATATCAAGGTATTGGTAGAAACTGACATTGCAAGAACGTAAAATCAGCGTAAAAAGTTAAAGATACGTGGCACTTAAGAGAAAGATATAACTTACTTGAAAATAACGATACATATCAGTGTACTGAATGGTGAGTTAGCGTCTTCATCCGTTGACTTTTTTACCTGGACAAAATATTTGCAAGAGTCTTAGACAAGAGTGTTTATTCAGCAGCAACATATTTATAGATAAGAAGTAGTAGTTAGCACGTTTACTGAACTTCAAAACGAAGTAACACGTGCATACCTACATATTTTAACCACTCTAGCTGAACGTAAACATTAAAAGTCATTCCTAAAATGCTCTAGATCGGAGCATTTTATAGTGCTGCAGAAAGAGAACAAACAATAAAAAAAATTGTAAGGTGTAAAGATAGGCGGCATTGTTCGGATTCGCGACATATATGTTGGATCCTGCTCTGTCAGCTGATCTCTAAAACGTGATTTAATGTACCCGACGAATTATTCTGCAGTAGATTTAACATACTGTAATACTCGATTTGCATTCCAAGTTATTTGAAACGGAAAAAAACGTTGACTACGCATGCTATGAACTGCTAATCATCTTATCTTGTTTTGGGGAGATAGCATTGTGCTTGAATATAATAGGTTGGTTAAGATGAAAACCTCCTTAATGCGGATGAACATCATACATTAATTATATTTGTCACATCAAGACAAAAAATAGCGCATTCCTCATCCGTGACGCGATGTAATTCTTACAAGACTTGCATAAGATATAAAAAAAAACTTATTTTCGCTGTAAATGCATACATTTTGATGAAATAACAAAAAAAGGATATTAAATGAACATACAAGTAAAAATGCATTCCCTAAACGGGAATTAATAATGCTACACAAGGATTCGAGCATGTTTTTACGGTCCTTGAGGTGAAGACCAGTATACAAATGTCAGTATCCACTGCTTTCTGACGTGCTTGAATGAAGCAATTCTTTTTAGTAGTAAGAAAACTAAACTAAATTAGTAACTAGAGTCAGGAAAAAGGAAGAGGCAGAGTCAATTTGACATTTTGAGGTACTGGTAATTTAAAACGACACCCTGACGAACAAACTGAACGGATGCGTAACATGTGAATGCTTCTATGTTAGAGCATAACGACTTTTGCCAGACACTTCTCATATCAAAATTTGAATACGGCTATGGTTTATCAGCTGCACATATAACATATATGTTTATGAACTTCCGAATTAAACTAAAGCGTACAGTCCAGAAGTTAATTCAAGTGGCGTTAGCAAGGGAAAGTTTTGTTAAATAGATATAAATATATGAACTACTTGGGTGACTAACAAAAACACGGTGCAATTTTTCAAAATAGTTTTATGGTACGACTATAAGGACAACATAGGAAAGTAAAATTGCTCACAGTGCTAATTAGCAAAAACTAGAGTCGACAGGTTCACATTGCAATGGTCGTTTAAGGCGAAAGCTATTCTTCGCATCTTTTAGCGCTATACGTAAAGTGGTTGCACAAAATGTATGACCACATTTTAAAAGCATGTGTGTGCTTTGGTACCCACACAGGCAAAATAACACCCAGGAATAAAAGCAAACACGAACACTAGCAGCAGTATGTATTTCTTGCAGCTACCACCGTGACATTTAAAGTCTGGAACACTCGATTTGGTGTATTTCTGCGCATGCGGTCACCAAAAGCTCTGCTTTCCCTCAGGAGTCGAATTGTCCAAAGTATGGAACCTTAATCTTGCATTTTATTTCTAATCTGAACCACAGCTCTTTTAATCTGACAGGTACGCCAAAGAAGCATTAAGGACTGTTTTAGCTAATGTTGTCCGCTATAGTACCTCATGTGAAATTAACTTCACGCATGTTAAATTAACTTCAACTGGAGTAGCCCAAAGGCACACCTGAAACTGCCCAAATATAAGTTTGTATACGTATTCTATCATTCAAATATTAAAATTGGCACTGCCATCTAATTAAAAATTATTTACCTTCAAAACGCACCGGCACAACTCATCGATAGCTGGCGAAACCTACTGTTCAACAATAATGCTTTTAAGAACTCTTTTTTTTAAAACAACCGAATGAAATTGTTTTGTGAAAAAGCTGTTGGCACTACATCGCCGGACGACATTCTTCAACTCTGAGTGTTTCTATAGAATTTACGGTTTAAGTTAACACTCTTGTTTTTGATTCTTGTGTGGTTTTGCACTGAAACTTTCAGTTTTTATTACGCGCTGTCACTTGTAAACTTATGCACATCTGCACAGACTGTAACGGTGCCCGGAGCAACGTAAAATCAATAAAATATAATAAATATATAAAGCGAGGAATAAGTACTTAGATATCACCTTTAAGGTATATCGGTCGTAGACAACAATGTCCCGGAGTGCGAAGAATAAGAAGCAACCCAATGTGAAACAAGCAGATAGCCCAGTCAGGTGAACAATGGATACTTGATAATATAAATCTGAAACAAAGATTTCCTGTGAAAAGAAAAGCGGGGAGGTTGATATTATACTTCCAATATAAAAGTCGAATTTTTTTCACGGGTTTTATCTTGCGTTGAACTCTGATACGTGTTTTTCGAGATAAACATCTAAGTTTAAGGGTAACTGCATTTGCGCACTCGTCATAGCTTGGTAAAAAAACGCCTCGAAGCCTCCGACTTGCGCCCGAAGTTTGGCTGCAAGACATAGCTGCATGTCATGCACTGAGGTCATGAGAAGTAGAGGATCGGCGCTACCCAATGAAAACGCAGAGGCTGAGGCAACTCGGCAGTGACCCGAAAAGGAAAGACGTGGATTCAGGGACGGCCCCGAAAAGTTCCTGAAGAGGGTGAGCAACACGTTTGGCGGTGTCAAAATGTTAGCTTCCGATCGCCATATCAGGACCTGTCGGGGTCTCCGATCGACGCAGCCACACCAGGAGCAAAGTGTTGAAGGGACAATAAAGAGGATTCGTAATTCAATTTAAGGAATGAAATAGAAGTCATGGGTATTCCAGGCAACTTTGACGAAGATTTGGCCCGAAGTGGCCCTTGAACGCCACTCCACATAATTAAAAAAGATCCAGCGAAAATCACGCCTGCTCATACGACAGCGACACCAAAGTCTGCGAAGAAAGCCAGCTGTTGAGTTCCGTAGAGCGTTGGACTTGTCACGCGATCGGCCGACGGGAATGGCGTACGCTCGTTTTCGTTTTCGATGAGGAGTTGCTTAAGAAATTACATTTTTCAGTAACGCCGGTTAGTGGGAATCTCACCGGTAAATTGCGTATTGCTCCACCATGAAAGCTTCTGATGACGTCATCAATAACATGATCGGTCCCAGCCGTCACCGCCGCTGATGAGTTTAGAAGACAACAAAAGCTTCCGCCAGTCGAACCGAATTCGGACCGGCAACCCACGTATCAAAACCAATGGTTTTCTATACATTCAAACGTTCTACCAACTGAGCCCTCGACGTAACAAATATCAGTTAATTAAAGGCCACGTGCATTTAATTTTTTCTCTACCTTCCATAACGTTTCACGCGTCTCCTGATTCTCGGGCGTGATCGAGACACCATAGCACTGGAAAACGCAAAGAGCGCGAGCTAGATGTTGGGCGTTCAAAAAAGACGCCGCCCTCTTTTCGCGGTTCTCAATTTGTCAGAGGTGTTGACTGTAGTCCACGTTACTTGAACAATTGAGTTGGGAAACTGCCACAGGGACTATTCTTCGTAGACGAAGCGCGGATGAAGCACGGGAGCGGAAGCGGAAATGGCGAGAAAATTCTTAGAATCATTCGGAGGAGGCAAGCGAATTACGCAACCGCCAAGCCCTTGAGACACGTTACGCTGTAGCGCAAATGTACTTTAACTTTTAAATACAATACTAAATGCGGCTGCAATTTTTTAAGCACCCCCCCCTTCGCCCCAAGGAAAATTCTGCTAAGTTGCACAAAACGAATGCGAGAGAGGGGTAAGTGCATTAACTGAGAAGGCAGAAAATAACTCCCAATGTCCATTAAGGGCAATGAAACGAAGTCCGCAAGATTCTGAGCCACCGCTAAATTATGGCGCCAACGGGAGGCTTGTGATGTATTGAATGCGATAACGTTTCGTTCGCGAACTAACACCGTGGAGCGTGCAAGTGGCACTAGCGGGTAGCTCTGAACTTTACTCCCGCTGCATAGGGGTTTGTGCAGCTGAAGCACAGTCGGGCGTAATGAGATCGCGCTTGTGATCGCCATTCTGCAGGGACCCCATGGCTTTGCATAGACGACACACTTTTGAAAGGGGTCATAGTACATAGTACGCATGGCAAACGTCCGACATACATTGCCGGAACAAACTGGCATGTTTGGTCACAAACGAAACATCCTGGGCCTGAGTTGTAGCAGTGACAAGTCTGGAGTAATGCGAATAACGAAAGTAATTACGAAAAGAGGGAATCCTTGTGTTATGTTCAGCATAGCTCTACACGCACAAATAACAAAAGAAGAAGAATGTTTTTGCAAGAACGCGTGGCCTCCGAGCGAGACTCATGAACAACACGCATCGAATGGCGCAAGCCACTTCACGGATCACTCAGTTCGAGGCCTTATAAACCTCAAGCTTTCGGCCAGTAGTGATTCCATCTACGCAAATACAACACTGGCGAAAACAAACATAAAGAACCTGTGAAGATTGAAACTACCGCCCACGAGCCATAATACAAAAAAGAAGCCTTCTCAGGCTTCATGAGTGAAAAGTTTCGAATTTTGATTCTTGGCAAACGACATCGGCGCCTTGCATAGTAAGCGAGCGCTCTTTTTAACGTGTTGCTGGTCCAGGGACTTACTAAACAGTACAAGCGTTAGTGGCACCTAAAGAACCCGGTAATGGTGAGATCGAAAAACTCGTGACAGTCCTGGGCGCACACTAACCCTGGAGCTTTAGAGCTCTATAGCCGCTACAAGTTTCAGCGGCGAGACCAACTAGTGGAGGACACGATAAACGGCTACTTTCCGGCTTTCAAACAGCTGGCTGGAGATTGTAACTTCGACATCTTAGCCCCCGCAACCACACCACGTCTGTGGCATCGACGACGGTGTAGCAACCACACCACGTCTGTGGCATCGACGACGGGGATGTTCACATCAAAATGCAGACGCTCTTAGTACGCTACCACTAGCTGCTGTTGTCGACAAGCCTTCCATAACCGAATGCTTGTTCTTATTTTAAATTTGTTTATTACTAATTGTTAGATCTCAATCATTTTCCTTAAAACGCGAGGTTGAACGACACGGATTCTCCTTTCTGAAAATCTGAAGGAGCAACGCGAGAAGAAGCAGAACGCATAAAAGCTCCGCAAAAAGTGGACGCTTTCCGCTTTCCGTTTTTGGTTTCGAGACCCCTTAAATCATTTGCGAGGTAGAAACTGTCCACCTCCTCTCACGAAGCGATCGGCTAAAACCGATGTCGAAAATGGCAAATATTGATTTTCATACAACACGGTTACATTGCACCTCGTCAACCGCGCTCATGGTGAATAAACTTCAACCGGCTGCTGGATGTTGACGTCACTTGCTTTTCGAGAGAGGTTTTCTGGTATCAAAGCAGGTCGCCAGTTTCGTTTTTCTTGATTTACGTTACACGAAACAATTATCGTGACCTAATTGTACAAAAATTGAGCAGATTGCTACTGAGTCGGGGGTTGTGTTTTTTTCTCTTGTCTGAAACACATTTTGGTTTAAACGGAACGAATGTCCCATGTTTTATGGTGCAAATTAATTTATCTAAAACACACCAATTTAATTTAGAATGTTTTCCTTGAATTATACTTTTAAGACGGTTCTATGCACAGTGCCTCCCCGGCGTCACACCCTGGGTTTGCTCTTTTCGTGAGGCCTTGACCGACATTTTAGAGTGCGACTCTTAGGCGCCCGTTTCCGGCTTGAGCGGCGTCGCCGTCGGCGTCGGCGTAACCGCGCGGTGCATAATGGGAAATGTCCCATAATGCACCGCGCGAGCCCCCCCCCTCAGGTCACGTGAACCCCCGAGGTTACGTGACCTCTCGAGGGCACGTGACCACTCAGGTCACGTGACCCTCAGGTCACCCCCGTCGACCCCCGGTCATCGCTGACCCCCCTCTCCCTCCCCGGAAGAGATTGAAGAATCAGGGGTCCCCTCAGTACCCTTCCTCCTTCTCCTCAAGAGCTGCGCTCTAATTCGGCGTTACAGGGAGTTGGAAACGGCTTTCACTTTTTTTTATTATAAATTAGTTTATTAGTAATTTCTAAATCTTAGTCTTTTTCCCATAAAGCGCGAGGCTGAACGACACAGATTCTTCTTTCTGAAACACCAAAGGAGGAAACTGAAAAAGCCGTCTCCAGAAAACAAATTTCCACCTGCTGTAAACAGGTTGTAATCCAAGACAAAACATTGTTTTGCAAGTAAAAAATAGCATCAACAGCCCAGTGGAGAGCGGCAGAAAGAAAATAAAACTGAAATCTGCATGGGAGCGCTCCCGCGTGTATTAAGGCGCGGCACTCAAAGGAATAAAGAGAGAGAACAATATTACGGTTTACACGCTTTAAACACGCACCAGCTTACAGCCCCCATTGCTGACCTTCTCTTGTCTTAGCTAGAAGCCGTGCCACTGAAACAGGCGTTTAGGAGCTTCCACAGAGCCCTATTGCTGGAGAAAAGGACACAGTAGAATTTAATAGGGCAATGAGCGGTCCTGTTGTAATAATCATAAAATAAACGAAATGAAATGAAAAAAAAAAACTGAAGTTCGGTTTTGGTGCTGCTTGAAATAGTCTTTAGTCCGCCGTAGCTTGCATGGGCGATAGTGCGAGCGGCATGGCGAACTAGCCCGTATCAACGGCGGTCGTTGAAGCACGCAGACCCTGCCGACGCTGAGATAGAACGTGCCTTATTTTCAGCCGGCCGCGTCGGGTGGGCAGGCTAAGGCGCAATCGTCCTTCTATTGGGACCTGCAACAAGGCGACGTGGGCAATGCTTCATGAAGTTAACAACTGACCGCGCGTTTGGTCACGGAACATGCTGCGGATACATTTCAGGGAGCGAGTGATGGGATGGTGTGTGGCGCGGAACAAGTTTGATCCTAGAAAGGATTAACTTCCAACTGGCGGACCGTAGTCAACGAAATGTGTTTGATGTTGACGACTGCGCGCCAATGCGCCGAAAACGACAGAATATTAGTTACGTTGGCGAAGCCACAGGTGCAACCCGCAAACTGACCCAGTAGTGTCAGCACTCATGGGACGTGAAGTGAGACCACTGCAAAAGAAAACTTGTAGATATATTTATAGTTATACGCCATGTTATCTCAATAGTGATTGCAATCTATTTTTCTTTAAATTTTAGCGTGGTGTCTGAAGTTGGCTTGGTCTGAACACCGCCACCTACACTTTCTTTATGTTAGAAAAGTTTGAAGCTTCCAGTGTTTTTTTTTTTAAACGCATTTTGAAAATAATGAAATTGTTATTGTTTTGATGTAGGCCTTGCAAAGTTAAACAATCACCTGTTCCGCCATGAGCTGCTGCTGCGAGTGTGAGTAGATCCACCATGGTAGCCGTGAACGCCATTCCCAACACGAAACAGATGAATCCTGAGGCGCCAAGTCCACGACTTCTTCTCAGTGACGAGATAAAGCTGAGACCGGCCTGATGTTCCGGCACAAAGTGCATGCGTGATATTTTTCATTTGTTCAAAATAAATCTAACGCTCGAAGATATGCAGAAAACACTCCAAGAGCTGTGTATGAGTATTTATAGTGCTTACCAGACCTATGCCTGTTGCAATGTGTGCCAAGGAGTCTAACAGCATTGGGGTACAGTGTCCCCTGAAGAGGCTTTGTTCGTGAACCATATGGGCCCCCTTTCCAATAGCGGAGATCGACGAGGCGATGCTGAAGAGCTAAAACAATAACGCAGCATCATTAATAAAGCTTCTACAGGAAGATTTACGGAACGCCATATTGTTTTTCATTGTGCTTAGAACATGTTCATAACTTGCTCCCGTTCATCTTCTGACAATAAAAAAAAATTGCGAGGGATGAATTATTATGCACATCCAAAGTGCCTTCCACTCAAACAGAATCGTTTTTTTTTATTGCAGACGATACATGGCAGTTGCTCTGAGCATGCTTGAAAAATACAAGAATATAACACCCCGTGATTACCCCCTATACACCATTCTGGTGCCCCTCACCCAGGCGAAAAACGGCAAGTCACTGGGCAGCAGACGCATGCGCGATGTCTGGTAATCTGTAAAAAGAGAGTTTCTACCAATGCTCCGAAAACGTTTTAGGACCCGGCAAACAAAGATGGCCTTCTATAGCAGATGACTAGTGGAATATCCAATGCGATTGTCGCAATAGTCGGTAACAAACTAAAGGACCAAATCACGAGGGAATAAGCGCGAACATAATATTACGTGACCTTCGCTTGCTAAGACGTCAGTGACCGAAAGGCGCTTTTTCTGGGTTTGACAAGTATCAAAAGTAGTTGTGACGGGTAGCGCCGAAGTTTGAGAAACTACGAACTTAATAGGCAGGTACTATCCCGCTCAACGTAGTTTTTAATTCTTCTTACTTTTGGTGCAAACCATTTTGTGCTTACTTTTGGAGCTCGTAGTACACGTTTTATGACGGTGTCGAGGGAGCAGGACACACGCATGCAACTATACCAACGTTACTGGAACCACTCAGTTGAGAAACTGCCATAGAGACCGCTCTGAAAAAGTGGTACCGATGCGTACTCGAGAACCAAGCTAATGGCGATCGCAACACCGCCATTTCTCCCGCAGCGGCCACTCGAGGAACTGCACGTGACTCCTATTTTGGTTTTAATCGGCCATTTTGGCGCCGAAACAGATACGGTAGAAGGGGTTTCAGGAGTGCCACTCCGGCTCCCAAGCGGACGCAACGCGAATAACTACCGAAGTTAGGATGCGTCTAGGTCGGGACGCGCTACCTGAAATCACCGCTGAGGCATGGTTGTATAAAATCAATATTAATTGTGCCGCAAAACCTTGCGAACTAAAGATTTTAGAAAACATCACGCGCCCTCCATTTTGTACTAAACTCCAACGAAAGTTACTACAAAATCGAATTTTTTTCTGTTGTTTCTTACGCAAAAACATGCGTCTGAAAGTTCAAGGTGAGCACAGTAAAGACAAATGACAAATAGTGGCGCTGTTGTCGTATTTAGCTCGGTCTCGGTGGACGCCAGCGGCCCAGGCTTCAACGGTGAGTTTCCCAACTGAATGTTCTAGTAACGTTGAACTATACGTATTTATGTGGGCGCCATTTCTTTTCTTATGTATTTTCTAAGGTTCTGTACAACTAAGCAACCAAGTAGGAATTTCAAAGCATAAAAACCCTGGCTGCTAGCAACTCTTTAGGTTGTGTTCTTTTGCATATAAGTTTTTTTTTAATGTTTGCTAATATGAAAAGACTCAAAATGTCAAACAAAAATATATATCTTAAATCCGCATATATTCTCTTTTGAAAGGCCGCAGGGTGAAGCATCATTAGGAGACATGAATAGCTGCACTAAAATGCCTCGCAAGCGTCTCCGATTGGCGTGTTTGCCACATCCTAAAAAGTGACCTCTCGATATCCTTCTCGCGACCTCATAGAAGTGCTATGCTGTCGCCCGCCGCGATCCTGGCGGTATAACAGCAACGGTGCTGTATCTGACAGGCACCTGTTCTGTTGCAGGTCGCTCTTCAGCTTGTCAGTCCACGGAAGCTTCAACAGCTTTAAGGTCGGACCCTGTGACGAAAGTGACGCTCGCGTTCACTGGTACTTGTTGCCGGGACTTCTGCTCCCATGCCCCCGGATCCAAATACTCGACAACATGACACACCGGCCCCTCGGACATCATTTGACACCTCTTGGTGCCCACTCTCGGTGTAGGGATGGAACAGGGCGCTAAGCACACCATTCGAAGACGCGTCGAAGGTACCGTAGCTGCAGTGTACGAATGCTTACCAGGCAGGTAATGTCTCGAAGTGTCCATGGGGCTGGCTGCTTGAAGCGTGTCTCGTTCCTCTGCGCCGCTTCCACCCAGCCAATCAGGAGCGAGCCAAGAACTCCCCACTTGAGAAGTTCAGAGGCTACCGAGGGAAGCCCCTCGTGAAATGACTAGGTTGAAAGAAATAGGCAATTAATCAGTAATTAAAAACATGGAGGATTTATGTATTTAGACCAGGGTGGAAAATAAAAATAAAGATAAGTTAGATGCTGATCTAAGTCATGATTTAAATGGGACTGATTTGGTCATAACGATTTAAATCAAACACTTTCCCCAAAACGATATAGAATATATTTTCTATTTACTGTTTGTCAATCAGTGTCTGCTTCCCATGGCATATGTTTTGTATTTAAAGCAAGTGACCAAACAGAAAATATTTATATAAGGCAGCCATAAAAACACATCTAGTGATAGAAAAGCAACTATTTTTAGGTGAAGTGATTAACATTGAGTAAATATTATTTATTCAAATAAATCTGATTTACATCACTTAAAAATGTTTGTTTTTTATTTCGATTCAGAGAGTGGGTCTTATATTTTTGTGAGTTCCGCCAGGTCTCTTAAGCGAGGGAGCTGTAAATGCTTTACTCCTTAGATTATCGGTTACTTTGACAGGGCTAATTAATATTGAGCGTGTACTTTTTTATCAAAATACTCTTGTCATTTTCCGCTAAAACAAATTATTATACACGTGCTAAAGGGCACCAAAAGACTGCCACCTGATCACAATTTAGAACGTTTTATTTATAGTGCTTATTGCACAAATCAAACACTCGTTTGCCATTCGTTTCCTCACTATAAGAAATATATTTACAGCGTAGTGCATTCTACGAATCTTGTCCGCACACTATGTTTCGTAACAGTAGTAATCAATCAATTATATTTTTATTCAAGCACCCAGAAACAACTCGAGATCTCGGTACATGTGCACTCAGTCAAGACAAGAGGTACAAAAATACACAAATCAACACACATACAAAAAATTAAAAAATTAAATTAAAAGTGAGAGGTATTTTATAAATAAACACCTGACAGGGCTACCGCCACAACCAATTTGTATGTGTAGAATTCGGCTCTGAACAACACGAACTCTTGCAGGAAACAAAAAAGCTAATTTTAGGCGTGGCCTTAAAAGCATCAAGAATTTCTTGAAAATCTGGAATCAAAGGTGCGTTCGAACCTTGGCACCGGCTCATTATTATTAATTAATCACGCATTGTAGAGTGGTGTATTTTGCCTAGTAGTTCCTAAATGAATGTAAAAATGTACTTTTTACACCAATGCACTGCAGCCAGTGATGACATAGTTGATTTTGCATTAAAAAAATCAGCATATTCTCTTCTACGCCGCACAGTAGGCCGCGCCAAGCTACGTTGAACTGGGACAGATAGGTCATTGACAATGATAAATGCTCTGCCCTGGGAGTAGCGACGTCCTTAGGTCGAAAAAACTTGTTCTGAACAGGTTCGCTTCCAGCGGAATTAGTCCCAATAATTCCGTTCAAAACAACACAAGCATTTGCGAGGTGTAGTCGACACAAGGCACGGCAGAGAGTGAGAAAGGTGCTAGGGTTATTAAACTCGTTAGTTATACGGCACGCAATACATATCTTTCCTAGGGCTGCACTCACAATCTGTTCAGCATGATTGCAGAAGCGTAATTTACTGTCAATTACTGATCTAAGATCTTTCATTTCGTTTACACATGTCATAAATTTCGACTGAATGTTATAAATAACTGTAATAGTATGTGTCTTTTGAATGTAGAACACGACTTTTCTATTTGAACTATTCAGATTTAAGTCCCTATGGGTGCACCATTTTTCGAAATCATTTACATCATTCTGTAGCAAAACACAGTCACGTTCATCTCGTACCTCCATAAATATCTCAATATCATCTGCGTAATATAGAAAAGAAGAGTAAATAACAGTTGAAACATCAGTAGAGAAACCTGAAAACCAAACGAGACTGAGAATGGAACCCTGAGGTACCCCATTTTAGCCTGGTAAGCAGTCTGGTACGTAATACGTTACAAGTAAGGAGATTACTTATAATCCCGTACTTTGTGGGGGTACACAGTTGCCCGGTACCCACAATACCGCGGCCATGATTCGGCCGCAAGGTGGCGGCAAGCAGCCGGCCACGCGCGATCTCGTGCCGATCGCCTAGATAAGGCGAGGCAGAGGCGGCGCGCAGGCAGCCGGCGGATTACCGCCGAGAGTTGACAACGATGTTAGTATTGTGATCGTCTTTGTCTTATAAAATGTAGTTTCTTGTTGTTGAAACCGTTGGCTCCGTGTTATTCCTCCACCCCGGGTATGCAGCAAGGCAAACCGACCACAACTTTTATCATTCATTTGGTAACTAGATAGTTATATGTTTGCTGGAGTACTTCTAAAGTAATTTCTTTAGACATTTACGTAACGGCTTCTTTGTAAATCGTTACATTTCAATTTGCAAACACGCCCCCCACCAAAAAGAAAAGAAAAGCTAGAATTATTTTTAAGGAAAAGTAGTGGGAGCAGGCTACATCCACTTTCTTTTAGTCTGTTTTTTCTTTGAAATAGACGATGGAGAAAGGAGCACACCAAGTGATTTTGTACCTTTTGAGAAGCTTGATGTCGTAATAGCCCTGACAATAATTAACAATGTATACGTCTTGGTTATTGTGACTACGACCATTTTGATAATGTCACAACAGGGGTGGACGCTCCGTCTACCCTAGAATCTACGAAAAGTAATGCGATATTAAGTAAAGGTGCTATTGCCACAAGCATCCTCGTTTGTTGCAGCAGAAAAATTCCGTTCCTCATCTTCTCTCAGAGAACAGGATGAATGTTTGTTTCTTCCTGCTTCAACTTTAGTCTCGATACAAGATATTTAAAGCTGTTTATTTTTAATCACAACCTGTGGGGCTGAAACATTTTATTTGTGAATTCCAGCCAGGCTGTCTGCGTCTCAGTCACCCTCTTTGTACGTCAGCTTTTTGCCAACACTTCGGAAGTGATTCGGTCCTTTGGTTTTCCTGTGTTTACCCCAAAAGGACAGATCTTGTGTCAGACCCAAATTTTACTAATAAAAATTGGTATCTGATGTAGGCTAAAGATTTTGAGCTTGCAAAGGGAGTGAAACTCGTCAGTGGTGTTTTCGAACACGAATGAGCCGTAGGCCTCTTACCAGCTTAATTTCTTGCAGGGCGAAAATTTACCGATCTTTTTCCACATCTCTTAACAGCTGAAGATCAACAAGTTCAGGACAGCTAGCGCGGCGTTAGAAATATCGCGGTATTGTTTTGTGACAATTTTGCAGTGATGTCGATTATAATATTTGCTGGAACTGAGGTCACTTCACATTACCATATCCAGCTGCTCAATTGTCATTCAACCTAATGGCCTCATCCTGCTCAAAGTCGATCGACTGTCGCGGAACCTCTGATGCGCCGTCATCGCGCAACGCAGCAGAGGTTGGTTGCACTATCTCTCCACGGGGCGCGGTGCCGCCGGGGCCGAGATGCGCTCCGATAGTAAACCGAAACTTAAAAACCCGTCGAATTTGTGCGGCTTTTCAGAAAGGCTTAAAATGATGCGCGTGCCTTCTATCGTTCTGCATATTTGTTGATTTAATGTTTTTCAATGATGCTGAGCAATTTTCTAATTGAAACCATGCCCTTAAACACAATGTCAAAAACGGTTTATTACACAGAAATAATTAACAACTTAATTATCTTGGACTTTAATAATTTTCTTAAACGGGCCGCTGGCAAGAAACCAAAACGACAAAGCTTTTTTTTTTTGTTTGCGATGAGTAGCTTTCGCAAGAGCGATTTGGCCTGAGTTCTCTGAAGCACCCTGTATATGCACCGGGTGTTACCTTTCAATTCGAACAAATTTATTACAAACATTCCGTAAATAATGCGATAATACACTTTAGGCAGGTGCTTTATACGGCCAGGGGGACATATTTAGGTGACTAATATTTGCAGATAAGTCAGATAATTAACAACACTTCCTCAATTAACTTTTAGTCACTTAAAATAATCATATGGTTCCAATTAGGAATATGTCATTTCTAACCGAAAACCATTATATCAGCCATTTTTAGAACGACTTGAAGCTCATGGGAAAATCGGGGGCGCACCAAAGTTGCCACTCGTGCTGCAGGCGCAAATGTAGCCGTGGCGAAACACGGATGATTAGAATATCATCGCGTTCCACCGCTGCTAGCTTTGCGCCTGCTGCACGAGTGGTAACTTTGATGCGTCTCCGAGTTTTCCACAAGCATCAAGTCGTTCCAAAGTTGACCGATATACTGGTTTTTGATTATGCTCAGCATGTTCCTATTCGGAAGCATATGATTATTTTACTAATAACAAAGTTAATTAAGGATGCTTAGGTAATTATCCGGTTTATCGTAACTATTAGCCGCCTATACAATGTCCCCCCGCCGCATAACTCGCCTGCCGAAATTGTATTAGTGCAACTTTTTAAGGATTTTTTGCAATAAATCTGTTGATATTAAAGTGGAACACCCAGTGGATACATATATCTATACATATAATCGTAAATATGTTGATGACTGGAACCATCTTTATCGAATGCATCAATGTCTCACGAAACCCCCGAGATTGTCGAGAACGACATGGGACACGCCTGGAGAAACGGTCCTGATCTTGATCTTCAAACCTCGAAGCAAGTAGTTTGCGGGAGAGGACTGCGGACGTCTCTCTATTCTAAAAACAACCGTTGGGGCCGCGTCAACGCGTCGCATGTACAGGACAAGGCGAGAGAGTTGCACATCGTGTTTTTGCTGTACAGTCGAGGCTTCCAGACTCTGAAATCGTTGATATTTTGCCGCAATATTATGCGAATGTCCACACCGTTGAGAAGAAATCTCTTTTGCTTAGAAAACGTATGTAAAGTGTGAGGCAAACATATTGTACGGGGTTGAGCCCCCAGGACGCTGGAAACGAGCGACAAATTCCTTGGCCTCCACTAGACTGTCCATCTTTTTAGCGTATTCAATTGGTCTTTTTCGTAGAGCATCACAGAAGGAACATGATATCTGCTGGTTTGGTTTGCGTTTAGCAGGATATCTAAATAACAGCGCTAGGAAGAATTCTTGTAATGGTTTACCAGCGTTTGATTTCGATAATGGTGTAGTTGATAAAGAGAGAACTCCCAATGGCCTGAACGGGTACTGCTTGTCGTACGTAACCGTTCCGACGGGAGCGACGGTGCTTGCATGATCGTCTTTGTCTCGCACGATTTTCGCTTGAATGTGCAGGAAGCTTGACCTCAGATCGTAAATGTGGGGACCCAAGGAGGGAGATGAAAATCTACAACGAACGTTGGTGTTGTTAAGTCAACAGAAAAAAAGAATAGACTCGAGATATTCAGATTTTTCTTGTGCAAACGATGTAGGCGGTAGCAATAAAGGATTGAATTATTCGGTTGTGCACAATCAGGATCGATCATGCAAAGTAAGTATATATCCTGGCATCCCACGTGTCGCAAAAGTTTTTGACCTTTAGCTTTGGCAGCGATCTGCAAATTGAGTGAGGGTGGGAGTTCGCCCTTCTTATCCAGGGTCCTCTCCTCCCCCCCCTCCCCCGAGAGCTTTACACAAGCTTGTCTCTCGTACTTGAATAACTTAACCCAATTCACTTTCTAACGGTGTCCCTGAGACAAGAGCTCTGCCTAACATATTCTGTAATGTCCATTTCAACGTGCATGAGTTTCCGACCGTGGTATGGGGCACCACGCTATGTAAAGACTGATGCTATATCCTTAGAAAAATGTCGGAAAGTATCCCGCTTTCCAATTGAAACAAACGTCCCCACAAATAGTGACAGGTGCTTTTCTACAGAATCGGAGAAGTGGTTCAGACAACTAGGAGCAGGCATTTAGTGCATTTTCGAAAATAAAACGTGGCAGTGACACGACCCGATTCGTTTAAAATGGGAATGTGGGCTTCTTTCTCGCCAACCAGTTCGAGGCCGATTTTGCCGACTTTCTCTACGTCCATCCTTCTTATATTGCAAGAGGTAAAAACAATAGGATATCACTTCGCTTCTCCTTGTTTCTACGAGAGGCAAGATTCTCGAGAGAGATGCTTTAACATACCCGACGTGTTCATGCTTCTGTGATATCGGACGTATCATGCAGTGCAATATGTTATCTTGGCTAGGGAATAAAATGACATCACGGCTTGCCATGAAAAACGACGTAAACAGCCTATTCTGTCCGAATCCAAGCATGTGTGATAAATCTAGATTGATTAGTATAAATTCACTAGAATATAGCTGAAACTCGATGACTTTTGTATACGGATTATAGCCAAGCCGTCTACTTGTACGAGGGAACTTCAAGTGAGATTGGTAGGAATTGCTTATTGGGTCAATTAGGTCTTGCGCCGATTAGAAGAAACCCTCGAGGATTTCAATCCGTTCTTCCGTTATGACATGTTTAATCCTCGATAGCTCCATTTCAACCTCGTGATCAAAAGACGCACGTCCTTCTGCGGTTTGGCCTTTCATAGATTGACCTGACCCCCAAAAAGTTTCTCTGCAAAACTGAGCTTTTTAGATAAAACCGTGCACATCCCTAAATCATTGTCTTTTTGAACTTTGATGCATTAAAATATTTATTTTCATCGAGATCCACTTTTCGCCTAAATAATCTGGTCGGCACGTTTTTCAGCGACAAGACAAAGTCCTGCTTTGCGCCAATTACTGTATTTTTTTGCTTGGCATCCACATTTCTAGAGTCCGTCGCGTTGACAGAATATATCTCGTTGGATGGTCTCGCCACATTCTTTATTGTTTGGCTTTTGGTTTTTTTAGTTGTAACGACGGTGTGAAATATGGAGTGGCGTTCACTTTCGACTCCTGCGCCTCGCGCTCCTAAGAGCCTGCTGTCACCTCGTTGACCGGGTCATCGACGAACGGCCACCAGCTTCTTCAGAACACTACGTTCGTCAGCAGCGAGTCAGCGTCTGCGGCTGCGACGAAGTGACCTCAGTGCCCATTGAATGTAAGCCAGCGATAGCCTGCTTAGGGTTATTATAGTGTCGATTAACGTTCTCTTGTGCCCACTGTCACAACACAGGCTAGTCAACACCGGCTAAATCTTTTCATACATTATTTTCTCTTGCACAGCTCCAGCGAATGCTAGTGATGATGGTTAGCCGCAAGCATAATCCCGTACGAAAATGTTTCAAGATCGAGTAAAAAAACAACCTATTTTCTAAAGAAAAAATTGTGGTTTGTGGCAATCAGGAGAGCATTCTGCCGGACTTGAACGCCACCTGCAGCAATGTTACAAGACGAATCACTATACGCTGCTTCATTAGAAATCGCCTGGCAGTACCACTCTCCAAGCCGTTCCGTTTGATGGGTTTCGAAAAATCGTTGATTCCTTGTTGAACGGCCTCAACCAACACCTTAAGGCCTGACGACACTCAGCGTGAGCGGCGCAGCCGGTCGGCACCGCCGGGCGGCACCACCGCCCGGCGTCCCAACGCGAGAAGTCCACATTGGCCTCCGTTTTGCGGGCGTCGCGTGACAAGACTGGCTCTCGCGACCGCGCGCGACCTCCCGTCGGATTTTTCGCTCCTTCGTCGTCTGCTCTTCGTTAGGTACTTTCGTTTCGGCTCTCATCTTTCGCATATATAAGCATCGAAACCGCACTCGCTCCCTACATGGTAGGAGTCCATCATGACAGTGGTGATCATCGTGAATGAGATTATCCTAGCCTGCTCGTTGATCTTGCGACGTCGCCGCGCTCTGAAGGGAAGGAGGCACAGGTTTTGGGTCCGTCCGAGTTGGTTCTACCGGAAACACCGAAGGACAGGTCAGTGCTTTGCTGCCCCGGGGGCGAGCAAAGATGAAGGCTACTTTCGAAAGTGTCACCAAGTCAACACTGCATCCGTCACAACACAGACGACATGCAACAGGTGCCACGATAAAACTCACCTGTAATTCCGAATTCCTATCGTATGATTTCCCAGTGGTTGTTCTTAGCGTCCTTATCTAGGTGGTCTGGCTGCGTCTTGCCATATAAAAAGGGAAACAGTCACACAGTTTCAGGGAACCACTCCGTTGGGGAAGGCATCGGGGGCGGAAATAGGGAATAGCAGACGAAACGAAACAACGCTACGCTCCTTTGGAACCTGAAAGACGCGCGGAGGACCGGCGTGAGCGTTGCCATCGCATCGCAACGTCACTATCTACGCCACCTCTCATGGGCTCCTCTATTCTGCGGCGCGGAGCGGCGAGCTCTGAACCGCGCAAGGAGCGGTTGGCTCTGCGGCGCTGTACGTCGCGCCGTTGAAGCTGAAAATTAATTTTGGTCGGCAGCCGGCCGCGCCGACCGTCGCGCCGCAGGCCTCCGTGACACCAATGTGGTCGTGCCTTTACTGTAATTGCCAAAAGCGTTCGGCTGACGGTGGCAGAAAAAAGCCAACATTGCCGGGAAGGAGGTGTCTGAATCTTTGAGGACTCGACTTGTGTCACTAAGGATTGACTGTGCTATGCGTATGGAAAGCTCAGTTGCAGTTAAAATGCACCCTGCTCTGAGCAGGGTACATTTTAACTGCAAACGCTCTTTATTAAAACATTTCGACCGTCATACTGCGTAAAACTTAAAGAGTGAAGTTATTGGGGTGCTTTCAAGGTAAGAAGTCGATCCAGGGCAGATCTAAAGCATAACGACGTACAGCGAAGCGAACATGGTTAAGCGCAGTTACACATCTAGCACAACTTGGAATTCCCTCCACAACAAAAATCGGATCAGCCCGATTCAGGAAACGAAGATTTCAACGCACCCAGTGGCGCCTCAAACAGACGCCTCCCATCTTAATGAGCTTGAAGGGGTAGAGGCCTTTCAACACGCTGGACCTCTGCTTCAAGGCATGCGCTATGCTGCACAGCTCGCCGTTCACGACGCGCTTAAAACCAAAGCAGCTGAGGAGGTTGTAAAACAATAGCCAAACAAAATCAGAAAAATAAAGTCACAAACCGAACTTTCAGTGCTGCAAACGCTCTAACTGAAAAAATAAAATCCTTGATTGCGTCACGAGGTCAATGTAGACTGTTGCTATGATGCGGTGACTGCCTGAACTAAAGGAATTGGGCAACGATTTCCTTGCTGATAACCACAATCTTCACCTTAAGAACACAACTGGCAGTCAGTAAGTAATGTAGTTAACTCCTGCTACCACCGAGAAAAAGCCTCTCCAGCCTCGAAATGAGAAACTCACAGTGGGAGGCTTCAACATGGCTGACGAGCATGGCTGACGAGTCTAATCGAAAGCACCAAGATTGACGCCCCTCTCGCGAGGCTAATTGCTGTTGAAATGATCGGCGAAAAAAGCTCTTATTCCAGAACGATGTATTTTGTGAGGCCCTCTTCTTGGCCCCTTCCTACCATGTGGCCCTAAGGAGCAAAGAAAGATGCAGAGCAAAGCAGAAGGTTCAGCTGGCATGGAAGAAGTTAGGTGTATTAAATGAGGGCGCCCAGCCAGAGCTGCTTGTATTACTGGGAGCCTTCGAAAAACCACCCTCTGCTGGCGACAACCTTGAGGATCTGCTCAAGGTACTGGAAAGCGGCTACCAGGCGTTCAGGAACTTTTCACCAAAGTTTCAAAAATACAAAGTGTGGACAGCTTTGAGTCAGTGCCTCAAATAAGCAAAAATACAGATATCCTACAATATTGGCAGAACGTCAGATCGCGGCGTCCCGAGCTGCATTCGCTTGCTGCCATCGCTCCTGCGGTACCTGCCACCCAAGTCAGTGTGGACAGGGCTTTTTCAGGGTTGAAGTACATTTGTCTTGTCAAAGAACCTGCTTGAACCCAGATATTCTTCAAGACTGCTTATTTCTTCGGTCGTTTAATGCAAACATTGCAGCAAAATGAGCTCTGTGCTTTAACGCGATCGGAGGAACAGAAGTCTTCATGACCTAAATATCACAGTTGCTTTAGGAAAATGAACGATGGCTAATTTGATTCCAAATGAGGTTGCGCATATTACGGAGTTATTATCGCAGTGGAAAAAACAATTTTATGATAAACAAGGGGAGAAGTCTACTGAGTGGTTGTTACTCCGGCTGCACACTGGAAAGCCTGGAACGTTGCTGTGTGAATTAGTTCATGATTACATCCTATTTTGTAATTACCGCAAAAATACAAAAGAGACAGGCTTTCGGCAATTGGAGCATTTAGACATAAGCGCGGCTTGTACCTCTCTTATTTTTCTCCATTCTATGTTGTCCGTAGTCGCTCTGATAGTTGATGCATTTAATTGCTGCTGTTGGAGAGACAATTCTCGCTAAACTGACCCTAATGTTAGCTAATGGGTAGTAGGGATTTCGTAACAATTTCATTTTTGATACATATTCTTTTTGCAGCATTTCAAAGATTAAAAACTTAATCTACATCTAACATTTCGCTTTTAGCTGAACCATCCGGATCGTTATGCAACGAATTTGAACTGTTATCTTTTTTTGTTTCCGGAGTTGAACCCGAACCGGACCTGAACCTCTGAATCCTAACCTCAACCGTGACTAAAATTAGTTACTTTTTGACACTCCGTATTAAAGGCTTACAAAATACATTTTTCTAAATTGCTCCAGATTTAGCATAATTATTAGTTGTGCTTAGTATAATTTTAAACATATCTAACTGTGCAAAGATATTCGATAATTTGATCAGATGTTGCGCTTTAAAATTGACGATGTCCTTTTCAAACGCTGAACTGTAAGATCTGTAGGTTAAGGTAGGGTCCTTGTCAAATTGCGACACCAGCCTTTTCCACTACCTCCCTCCCCTTTTTTGCTCAAAATAAACGTAAAACGTGAAACATAAAAAAAATAACAATAAGACAAAATACGTGTGATTATGATGCCGACAAGCTTCTTTAAATGTTACGATGGGACAACTGCGTGTGAATCACTCTTTTGGTTTATAATGATACTGTAAACGAGTCAGTGGGGACGAGGCAGTAAAGGTTGGAGGGAGGAGTAAAACAGAAAAGAAGACATAATTAAAAACAAAAACAAATTCACTATCAATAGTGTGCATGCCACACCAAATAAATCAAAGAAAAATACAAAAAGATGCACGTCACGTGTTCAGTACAACGCAGTCACTTGTTTGCCCTTCTAGCTTCAAGTATACTGCCGCTCTTTATCTGAAAGCGCGAGAGACGGAGCCCTAACACAATCTGGTCCCGATTTCGCGATGTCAGGAGATTCTAGAATTTCACGCGTGACTTTGTCTTTGTTTTTAAAAACCACTCGGCATTTTTTGAAGACTGATATGCAACCGCAATGTCTGCACTGCATCCCGAGGTGACCCGACACAACATTAAAAACGTGACATCGGTGCTCTCTGAGCCGGTCGTTCACTCATCTTACTGTTTGAATGACATAATGACGGCCGCAAGATAATGGAATGGAATACACCACTCCCGTCCCAACTAGATTAAACTTCTACGTTAATCAAAAACGGAGGTCCAATAAGTTTTTTTCTGAAACACAAAACGGGGTGACATGTGATAAAGGGGCAAAGGCGCATCAGTCGGGGCATTAACTAATTTATATATATATGTATATATATATATATATATATATATATATATATATATATATATATATATATATATATATATATATATATATATATATATATATATATATATATATATATATATATATATATATATATATATATATATGTGTGTGTATACAGTAGTTGCAAGGAGACGAGACAGGCTCTTTAAATCGACCGGAAAATTCGGTTTCTTAACCTATCGCGCTACGACTTTGTGCAGCGTTGCCCACAGATGGTGCATTTTTTTGTAAAATTTGCAAAGAGCGAACACACTGAGGAAAAAGTAAAGAAGAAAAAGGCTTAGCTCCTATGGAAACGCAGCGACGCCACCGGTCTGCAAACAACACGGCGCCGTTTCGCACAGGGAGACAAGAGATGGCGCAAGCGGTCGCGACGCCAACTGCCGCCAACGAACGAGCAGACGACGCCGAGAGCCGGCGTGTTTAGCAGACAAGGAACTGCAGTTCCTTGTTGTTACCGCACCTGTTTTTGTTTCTGCGACTGTCGCCGCCTGCGGAACGCGAGCCGCTTTTGAGTCGAAAGGATCGTCTGCTAAAGTGCCGGCTCTCGGCGCCGTATGCTCGTTCGTTGGCGGCGTTCGTTGCGCCATCTCTTGTCTCCCGTGCGAAACGGCGCCGTGTTGTTTGAAGACCGGTGGCGTCGCTGCGTTTTCCATAGGAACTAAGCGCTTTTTCTTTCTTTACTTTTTCCTCAGGTAAGTTCGTTCTTTGCAAATTTTGCGAAAAAAATGCACCATCTGTGGGCAACACTGCACAAAGTCGATAGCGCGATAGGTTAGAGAGACCGAATTTTTTCCGGTCGATTTAAAAAAGAGCCCTGCCGTCTCACTCACCCGAAGTATATATATATATATATATATATATATATATATATATATATATATATATATATATATATATATATATATATATATATATATATATAAGTCAGAGATCCCGTACTTGCGGAGTTGCTATGCTAAGAGATTGACGTATGTATTGTAGTTCGCCGGGCTTCTCGGCGAAACTGTCGGGTCATGCAACGTAGCGCTCTTGCAGCTCCTGCAAGCATGGATCTCTGACTTATTACATTTTTTCCCGGTCCCATTGTTCTCAAACTACTCTGCCTTAGAGCCTGCACGGGCCGGAATTTCTAGGCCCGGCCCGACCCGGCCAGATAAAGGAGCGCGGCCCGGGCCCGGCCCGAGCCCGACAGGACTATTTGGTACAGGCCCGGCCCGACCCGGCCCGGAAGAGACACAGCCCGGAGCCCGACCAGGCCCCTGCAGAACCACAGACAGAAGCATGAGCCCCGCCCAGGCCTGAAAATTTTTTTAAAATATAAGCAGAGTCCGCTCCGAGTTTGACAGATTACATAATAGTCGGAAAAGTTTCTAAGCATAAAGCGAGCATATTTGATTTAAATTTATTTTAAACTTAACCGCATTTTTTTCTTTTTGCCGATAAATATTCCGACAATAACGATGTGGCACGTGAGAGTATGAGCTAAATAGGCCCCTCGTAAGTGATTTTGAGAAGAAAAAAAAAGTGGGAATTTTTTTTACTGTATTCATTTCTTGAAGAGATACGGGACTTTTCGTTGTTCAATGCGTTTCACAAAAAGCTTTCTCCTCTCCACGTGCTTATTTTTTGTGGAGAAACAATTACAGATGTACAGTCACGCCTAGGACATCTTCAAAAAGGCTGTATAAACATAAAAATTATCTTTGGTGGCCATGGTAAGGCCCCCTGCACAAGTGCAAACTCAAGCTCATGTCTTTCTCCTTTTTTTGTTTTTACGTTTGGAAACTCAGAGGCAAAAGACATTCATGTTGTATTCTGCGTCTGGAGTGCCCTCGTTTTCTTGACCGCACTTTCCCACTACGTTGGTGGAATCGCATATACCGTTTCCTCTTATCGACGTGAAAACTTTCCAAGTGCAAAACGTCCTTTTTTTTTAACGCCGTCGTAGTGATTTTGCATTTCACTTGTTTGACTTTCATTGAACCTAAACGATTAGTGAGCACACACTTTGCCCGCATCCGGCAATTTAGAATTCGCGGCACACGAATGCCCAGCCACGGCGGGCCGGCCCGGGCCGGCGAAGGCGAGGCATTTTTTGTTCAAGCTCCGAGCCCGGCCCGGGCCCGAGAAAATGCGTGCTACCCGGCCCGACCCGGCCCCGGGCCGGGCCGGGCTCCGAGCTTGCGCGGGCTGGCGGGCCCGTGCAGTGCTCTACTCTGCCTCTCACCTATATATACATATATATATATATATATATATATATATATATATATATATATATATATATATATATATATATATATATATATATATATATATATATATATATATATATATATATATATATATATATATATATATATATATATTTATATATATATATATATAACTGAGAAGGAAAAGCAAAACCCTTGATGAAAACAGCAACAGCGGGTGGTTTATTCTTCGACGTTTCGGCGGAGTCCGGCCTTCGTCAGGAGAACTTTTACAAGATGAACGCGGGTGGTATTTATACGAATGCTACGGTCGAGGTCCAAGTTTCAAAAGCGGCGGGATGACGGTTGGAGTTTCCAAAGAGGCGTAGGAAGACTTCCAGAATGGGCAAGCGTTTATACAATGCTACGGTCGGGTCCAAATTTCGGCGGGGTGACGGTTAGAGCTTTCGTGAGAGGAAGCGTAGTGCAGTTCGTATCCGGGTAAGTGAAAGCTCGACGGTCGGGGCCAAGTTTCAAGGACGGCGGGATGACGGTTGTAGCTAACGAGAGGGCGCAGGGTGGCTTTGTGTCCGGGCGGGCAGGGGTGACCTGGACGATAACGGCCGAATGAACGAAAGGTACACGCAAACTAAAGTGCTGTCTCAGAAAAAAAACAAAAAAACCGCCAAAGGTCATTTGTGTTGTTTCCATGGAGCATGCATGATTCAAACCTGGAAGGGAACAATGTTAAACCTAGAAATAAAAGAATATCAAAACCTGGAAATAAAAGAGAAAAGTTGATGGTCCAGTTCCGGCCACAAACACAGTACCACTGCTAACAATAGGGTATGGGACCTGAAAAAATGTCTACTCATCGCTGTTGCTATTCGTCGGATAGCATTTTAATCGATACCGGAGAGTTCCGGGGCTTTTCGTTTATTCCTTGTTTAATTGTATTGAATCAGTAAATTAGGTAGGATTCACGCTGTTCACGTTCGCGATTTGAGATTTAAATCCAGATTCGTACATTAAAGACACAACTCACTTCTTAAAGGGTAACTGCAAAGAAAAAAAGTTGTATTTTTAAACAGCCTAATTAGGACAAGCATGTCACAAAGCAATTTTTCCGCCAAAAGCAAAATTTTTTTACAGCAATATTTATTGCGCAGGACTGATTTTAGTTTGCGGCTATTTCACCCGTTTTGAGATCGCGCGCCTACAAAGTTCCTATTACACGTCACAGAGTCTACTGCGAGACGTCACGGAGTGACAGTATGGCAGCCACTCTACGGGCGTCGAAAGAGCGGGAGTTTCAAATGCGGAAGGGTTGGGACTCCGACTAAATTGCGTTCTGCTGGCAGCCAAATATTGCTGAAGAAAAATTGTTTTTTTCGCGGGAAGATTTGTTTTGTGACATGCTTAGTCCCGATTAGGCTGTTTAACACAACACTTTTCTTGCAGTTGCCGCTTCTAGAAGCATATCAAATTTATGCATTCCAAAAAATGCATATCTGAGTATACACTCGATGTGTCATCGCTGGCGCACAAATATCCCACATGATGATGGGATAAGATCGTTAATTAGACGTATGTACGTACTCCTGCAAACAACCGGACACCCCAGAAGAACACGTCGTCGCTACTCTAGCGAAGGCTTGTTTTAGAACTCCAACACGTTTCCGAATTTAACAATAAATACTTTGGGCAGGTTAGCGGAACCGCGATGGGCACCAAAATGGCCCCGAACTATGCCAATGTATTCATGGGAAAAATTGAGAGTCTCAGTTCCTTTCTGAATGTCCCGTAAAGCCGCTAATATACGCAAAAGGTTTATAGATGATATATTTATCGTCTGGTCGCACACTGAGGAGGAGCTAGTGTGGACTTCATAGATCGATACAACGCTGCTCATCCGAGCATCCGCTTTACATTCGTACTCTCAAACCGAAATAAACTTCTTAGACGTCAATGTTAAAATAGAGGAAGGTAAACTCGCACGAGCTATACCGTAAGCCAACGAGACCGACAGCAATACCTGCATTATCCGGCGACCACCCACACCGTGCAAGAACAGCATTCCCTACAGCCAAGCTCATCGTTTCAAACGAATTTGTCAAAGAAGACAGATTTTGATGCGAGCAGCCAAAATTTAAAGTCAGTGCTAAGAGAAATAAAAGTATCCACCCCATATAATCGACGATGCAATCAGAAAAGCCAAGCAGCTGAACCGAGCAGACCTTATCAGCCCGCGCTCCACGCAAAGCGACGCACAACGCACAAATCTCTATCTAACTTATAGCATGAATCATCCTAATGTAAATAATATCTTAAGACGACATTATAACATTCTCGAACAAAGCGAGCGCCTTAAACGCGCGTTCCCATCCGCACCTGGGGTAGTCCACAGACGATCGCGTAACCTCAAAGACACGCTAGTAAACTCTCGGATAAATTCATTGCCGCCACCTAACGAATGTATGCCTTGCATGCACCCAGGATGTCTCATCTGTAAACAGATGCAGTACACAAACACGGCCAGAAGCACGCACTCGCAGTTCTCGATCAAAATTAAAGGGCACTTAACATGTGCCTCGTCGAATGTCGTGTACTTATTCGAGTGTACCGTATGCAAATGCAATACATAGGGCAGACTGAGCAACGGTATTTAGACTGCGCTTTAATAATCACAAATCTCACGCCATAAATCTTCCGACACTGCCTCTATCAAAACATCTCGCTCTCTCAAAACACTCATTTGATAAATTGTCAGTGACGCTTTCCTAGAATCTGGTTTAAATCAAATCGCGAACGTGAACAGCGTGAATCCTACCTAATTTACCGATTCAATACAATTAAACAAGGAATGAAATATGAAAGCCCGGAGCTCTGGCATCGGTTAAAATGTATCCGACAGATAGCAACAGCGATAAAGGATCATTTTTCAGGTCCCATACCTATTGTTAGCAGTGGTACTGTGTTTGTGGCCGGAACTGGACCATCAACTTTCTCTTTATTTCAGGTTTTTGATATTCTTTTATTTCTGGGTTTGACATGTGTTCCCTTCCAGGTTTGAATCATGCATGCTCCATGAAACAACACCAGTGACCTTGGCGCTTTTTTTTTTTTTGAGACAGCACTTTGGATTTGCGCGTGTACTTTTCGTCTATTGTACGTTATCGTCCAGGTCACCCCTGCCTGCGGACACAAAGCCACCCTGCGCCCTCTCTCAAGAAGCTACAACCGTCATCCCGCCGTCCCTTGAAACTTGGCCCCGACGTCGATGCTGCTTTACCCGGATACGAACTACTTTTCACGCTTTCCCTCTCACGAAAGCTCCAACCGTCACCCACGCCGAAATTTGGACCCGACCGTAGCATTGTATGAAGCGGTGCCCATCTGGACTCCCTTCCCTGCGCTCGCCTTGGAGACTCCAACCGTCGTCCCGCCGCTTTTGCAACTGGGACTCGACCGTGGCATTGTATAAATACCACCCGCGTTCATCTGTAAAAGTTCTTCCTGACGAAGGCCGGACTCCGGCCGAAACGTCGAAGAATAAACCACCCGTTGTTGCTGTTTTCATCCGGGGTTTTGCTTCTCCTCTCAGTTATACCCCGCGCCTTCGGCCCCCGCCACCATGCCCGCCCCGTATATATATATATATATATATATATATATATATATAAGTCAAAGATGCGTACTGTCGGAGTTACTAATTCGAAGTTTATTACAACGTTTCGAGCGGGGACCGCTCTTCATCAGGTAGCGAGTGTACAGCCCGCGAATGTTTATATACCCCTAAGAAGAAATTAGAGGGAGTAAAATGCATAGAAAGGAAGGGGAAACAGAACTTGCAAATGCAAATGCCCCAAAAATAGAAATAAAATAAAATAAAATAAAAATAAAATAAACGCTTGGCATAAAAAGATTATTCACGCTCGCACAAAAAAAAAAAAAAAACGTTTGGCGAAAGATTATTTACCTACCCCCCCCCCCCCCCAAAAAAAAAAAAAGGTGTTTGAAAGTTTCTGGTTGGGAAGGGGTGGCTCGTCTTCAAACCCGAAATAGGACACATGTGACCACCGACCGCCCAAATCCCGAGACATTCCTTTGTGCTAGAAAGTCGAGGCCCAGAGGTGGATTAACTTTTGGGGGATTTTTCCTAGAATAAGGAGTTGGTAGGATGCTGTGACCTACCGTCTATGCCTGCCTGAGATTAACCGCTTGAGCCGCATTTATCAGTTTTGGAGGTTCCTCCCAAGTTAAGTCCCAAGAGAACCTCCAAAACTGATAAACGCAGCTCTTGGTGTCTAGGCGGGGCCCGCGACGGTAGGTCACATCCTACCGCTCATATTCTAGGAAAGTCCCCAAAAGTTAGTCCGCGCTCAGCTTCGACTGTAAAAAATGTCTCGGGATCGATGATGCATGTGTCTATTTCTGGTTTGAAGGCGGGCCGCCTTCCCAACCAGACCCTTTCAAACGCCTTTTTTTTTTTGGGGGGAAGAGGGAAGGAGCAAACATTTTCGCCAAACGTTTATTTTTTTTTGTGCGAGCGTAGAAGATCATCGCATGCCTAAGCGTTTTTATTTTTATTTTTATTTTATTTTATTTCTATTTGGGGGCATTTGCTGTTTTGCAAGTTCTGTTTCCCTTCCTTTTCTGTGCATTTTACTCCTCTAATTTCTTCTTGGGAATATATAAATTCGCGAATACTACGGCCGATTCGAAACGTTGTAATAAACTTCGGATGCTCCGGCTAATACACACATCTTTGACTTATTAACTTTCCCGGTCCATTGTTCTTTTATTTGCCTTACTTCACCTATATATATATATATATATATATATATATATAAAGTAGTTAATGCCCGACTGATGCGCCTTTGCCCCTTTATCACATTTCACCCCGTTTTGTGTTTCAGAAAAACTTATTGAACCTCCTTTTTTCATTAACGTAGAAGATTAATCTAGTAGGGACGGGAGTGGTGTATTCCATTCCATTATCTTGCGGCCGTCATTATGCCATCAAAACAGTAAGATGAGTGGGCGACCGGCTCAGAGAGCAAATATATATATATATATATATATATATATATATATATATATATATATATATATATATATATATATATATATATATATATATATATATATATATATATATATATATATATATAAACGACCTCTGCTGGGCATGAACTTCTGTCCGGCCGCCGTGACAGGGGGAGAGGAGTACTTCAGGTTCTCCTACCTTGTGCTTGGATAGGTGCGCGACGACTCAATTGGTGCGCTAGCGAGCGATTCAGTGAGAGCCCATGTGGCCCTAGAAATTCTCCCACGCCGTGCTTTTAAGTTGCCGATGCGTACTGGCACGGAGAGCTGCACACAAGTTAAGTTATTGTCTATATCTCGAGAGAGCGCACGCTACTGATGCCGCCGAGCCTGGGTGATCGCAGGACTACGACAATGGCAGAGCGGTGCTAAGCTTACTTCGATGTGCTGCCGACACACGATGCATCGCGACAAACGCCGGAATGCGTCGCCGGCACTTCGGCGCTTACTTGAATACCAGCTGAACGTAGAGGAAAAGCTCTACGTTCAGCTGGTATTCAAGTAAGCATGTCAAACCAACCGGCTTAGCTGCAGGCCGTCAGCAGCTTCGGCGCTTCTACCAATGATCTCCGTACAACGGTGGGCCATTATGGCACGCACAAGTACAATGTGCACGGCGCTCTGAGAAATAAACATTGAGCACCCTGAAGCAAGCAAGTGAAAACACTTGAAAAGTATGCGTTACAGAGACTTGCGTCGCGCTAAGTCCCGTTTCAGGCGGAGGCAACCTTCCCATCAATTTAGGTGTCGCTGCCGAGTTGTTAACTGGCTTCCTCTAAATCCTTGACCTGCGAAACGAAATGCTCGAATCGCGAAACAAACAAGCAACTCGGACAACTCGGAGGTGTTTTGAAGCGGCAAAGCAAATCAGGGACGCGATATATTCATGGCACCCCTGTGGGGCGATGATGAGAACTGAAGACTTGGTTCTGGTACAAAATGGATCGTTTTTGAGAATAAATCACTTTTAACGCCTTTTAAAGTTACAAAGAACACGTTCAAATCGCGTAGCTGTGTGTCTAAATAGTGCACGAAATTTGAAATGTGAACTGAATTTGAACTGATGATATAAAAACGTAGCTATGCGGTTGCTGCGTGCGAACGCAGGCGGTCTGTGTTGCTGGTTTTTCGACGTTATGTTGCTGCAAGAAACTGCCCCATCTGAAGCAGGCCTAAAGGAGGCGAAATAAAAACTTTCAGAAAACTGTCTGCTAAAACGAAGATGTTATCCCGGTGACATCTGTGGGGAAACTCGAGCGTATTTTCGGCGCCTGGAGGAGGAAGGTGCCCACCGCCGATGCGTTGCCGGTAAGGGAGTGGTTGAAAGCATTAAGGGTTTTGCAGGTTTTAAGTCGTTCTCAGGTACACGAGCATGGCTAGTCAAATATGTAGTCCTGAAGATATGTTCACGATACCTTCAATACATTCTTTATTTGCATGGTGAACATGTGTTCTCTCTTTTCACCCGAGGGAACAGGACGAGATGTTGATCCCGTTTAAGTAAATGTTAGAAGGTACCGCAGTTAGTCCTCGGCGGTGAGACTCTTGAAGTATGCGCTACTCACCCAGGGTCCTCAAAAACAAGCAAAAACAATAACCAACGGGAAGTAACATACTCCCCTCGAAGTTCCGCCATTATTTGTCTTTGTATACCTTCGCACAACCTATATCTCATATATTAGCCTCTTTTCGTACAAAGGTAGGTAACCAAGCACGTCAAGAAGCTGTTCAAAGTCAAAATTTATGCGCCTCACAAACCATCTATCGTAAGCAATGCAGCACGAGGCTGCTAAAGACTGTATGAAATACATATTTGTCTATACATTCAACAAGGCTCCACACGACGGAGCAAAACTCCAATATTAGGTAAACAACAGTGCGAAGACGATGATTCATGCACAGGTAAAAAATAAACTTTCGCGTCATTTGAGAAATATTGTCTGACATTTGACACGAATCGTTAACAACTTAAAAAAAACGTTCACACTAAACGAAAGAACTAAAGCAAACAGTACTCCGAGATTAATATTGTTATCAAAGATGACGTTAGTCATACTATGCCCCTATCACCCTAGGCTGAGGTGGGAGCTACGTGCCTGCCAGCCGGACCATTCAGCCGCCTACCTCATATCACCTGACCCGAGCTTTCTGCGCTGTCGGTATGGGCGGGAACGTGACGATGTAGTCAGAGGGAGGTATACAACCGGTCCAACGAGGACGTGGCTTCCACCGAAGTCTTAACTTAGGGTTGTGCAAAGTATAAACTGTCAATACAAGTAGTGAATGCAGCTTTTCTTTTTGGAATACGAAACGACCTCCGTTTTACGGGGCCTAATTATTCAACTTTTTTTCAAGCTTTAGTACCAAACTGTATAAACATCCGCATGCAACGTGAGGAAATATAGAGAAATATTGTCTAGCCTTTGACACGAATCGTTAACTTTCAAAAAAATGTTCACACTAAACGAAAGAACTAAATATTGCCATTAGGCAATGTAAGAATTGAATTATTTTGATGTATTTTTTAATAATATCTTCATGTTCCAACATACGAGGATGAAGGACATTATAATCTAAACCCCGAGACAAGGGTAAATAACATAACCGACAGGACGACACAACATTTAAAACGCGGCTGAGTTTATTCGCAAGAGAACAATTTCTAATCATGATGTTTAGACCATGACACTGGGAAGGAAACTTGAAGATATACGAAATAAACAAAAGAAAGGTGAAGGACAAGCGTCTCTTCTGAGACGCTTGTCTGTCACTATTCTTCTGTTTCTTCTTAGCCTCTGGATTTAAAAATCATGATTAATGCGCACCAGATCGCATTTACGTTAGCAATTTTTTTCAAAAATTTCAGCCATCCACGCCGATATGATAGAGGTATGACAAAAAACATGCCACCGCACATTTGGTGAGCCTGAGCAAGACTGACTGACCTTTGTCTCAGGGTTTGCATTGCGATGTTTACTAACCAGCTCGCTTGCATACTTTCGTTCCTTGCAAAAAAACAAACAAAACAAAAAACATCCGTGATATAGTACTTTGTTTCACCTTCCGCCAAGATAACTCAATATCCAACTGCGAAGTGACCGGTCAAATTCAACGTAAAACGTTTAGCAATCAACAGTTAATGGCTAACGAGAACTAAAGCCTTGGTGCAACTAAAATAAACAGCATCAACCTTCCTTTAAGAGGTAACCTTAGAAAGTGCATATTTAAGAGATGATGCCAGATTTGTTTTTATTGTCCTTCCTCGATTCAAATTACACTGGCTGAGACAAAGTGATAATTTAAATCGAATACAAATTTGTTCATTCTACACTTTCCCTAATACATTGTCAGGACGCAAAGTCAAGATTGCTCTGCTGCTATTAACACAATCGCTGCGTTCCGATTTAAACACGGCTACAACCACTGCACTCCTTCATCCATGGCGGAAAGTTAGCCTTTAGGGATAAGTTACAAACATATAGCAGCACAGTGGCAAGGATGTCTCCACATCCTTTAATACTGAAACATGAAATTCTATTACTAGCGTATGTCTTCCTTGAAGGAAGCTCATTAATTACGAAAAGCACGCCCTCAAGCGTAAGCTAAGGGTCAGCTAGAATTTTGGTGCAGTCTATGGGAACATTAGTCGTACTACTGCAATCCGTAATCAAGTTGTCGACGCATGAGAATAACGTAGAAAATATTTTGCATGCATCAAATAGCTCCTAAAAATACCCGAAATCGTCTCGTAAGGCACATATTTCATCGAGTAAGCGGCCTCATAAATTTTGTGTAGTTCGTCAAATTACTTTGATTACATTTTAGATACACTGGACTGAATGCTGCCAGTTTTTAGCCATTGAACCATACTGATTAACCCAATGCCTCTATATCTCTATGCCTGTGCTCTTGCGCTTTCTTGTGATTTCTCCTTCACTATCACATAATTGGGAATAGTCAGAAGGAGGGGGAGGGCTTAAGCATATGTTATAAAAATATTCATTTACCATATATCACATTTCCTCATCTTAAATTGCTCAGGTACAAACACTAATATCATAATGTATCCTTCCAACGAAAAGGACATTAGACCTATTTCGAACGGCGACACTTATCTCGACACCAAAAAGTGTTCGTAACCCCACTACCCTTGAAGCAAAAGCTTCGAAAATAAATATACAGGGTATTCCCGAAGAAAACCTATTGTTTTATCGCTAATATAAACCACGCATTGTTGAACGCTGTCTCCGTTTAAATGTACTGCTAGTCGATCAGACCAGATGCCAAAGTTTCAGAGCGAATCATAAACTGAATTAAATGTTGTAAGTTATTTTCCAAAATTTTGAATGGGAAAATAATGGCGGACGAATCTGACGAATACATGAGGGTGAATGGCACAAAATACCAGGGACGAATATAATTTCACCATTAAAAGTTTTAGAAAATTACTTTAAACTTTCGAACAAAATAACGGTTAATTCTGAAACTTTGGCATTCAAGTTTAAAAAGAAAAATAACTTAGTTTCCATCCAAATGTAACCAGCGCTACTATTGGACGGTTACTGAGTTTTCGTTGACTAAAGCAAAGAAAAGTGTTGTGTGTATGTTTACACAGCCGGACGTTAGTCTGCCCCTGTAAGCGTCGGGTGTCTCAGCTGTACGTGAGCAATTCAGCCAGTGCGGTACAACCACTAACCTGGGGTATTTAACGTGCACCACTACTGCGTGTTTATTTATGTTTATCGTCGACGCGTAGTTCATTTCTGCGATGAGAAACACTGCAATGTTTATTTTTAGAGGGAACGCATGAACTTTACGGCATAATAAAATTAGTAACTGAAAACACAAATGCATGACAAAAGTACACAAGCACGCGCCTAAAAAAGTCCGCCTCAAATGAACTGCTTGTTTCCTGATGTTTCGTGTTATCAACTGTTTTGTTTCTTATTCAATTTGTAAAACCAAAATTAAAAAAATAACGATGGGTCAATCTAAGGTTCTAGACAAAGTCCCAGGAGTCTTATTGTGAATGTACATACCGCTTGGCAAATATCCATCGCTGTATACACCCGACGATCCGAATGAAGTCGGCACTTCCTGTCAGACGAAACAAGATTCGTATAAATTGCTAAAAAAGCCTAACTTTCAAGAATTTGCAACATTATAAACACCCTGTTGGTGTAGCATTAAGCTAGAGATTAAAGCACAGTTAGAGGCGTACACTCGCTGGAAAATGTGGCAGCACTAAGGCGCGCGTCTGCGAGTGCGGTGAAGAAAAAAAAACCGGTTATCATAATTGCTCGTTTTGTTGAAATAATGATGATAACACACGCGTGTGTAGTTGAACGAATAGGTAAAGGTCATTGTTAATTTCGCGCTGGCTTTAGATCACAAAGTAAATTAAACGTTTTCAAACAATGAACAGTCGAAATTATCCATGCAAGGTGCGAAAAGGCCAAAAATAACGTTTATAAAACTAAATATGCTTGGAATAAGGCTTGCAACATTGAGTAGGTGTTAGATATCCCTCAAAGTGCACTATACTAAGTATATTGTGAGGAACAAATAAGCTGACCTTTAGTATAGTTGCAGAATTGACCCTTCCGCAAAATCCCAAAGAACTCACGGTTAACCTATATCCGCGACGCGGGAAATTTCCAGTTGCTTTGAACGTGCGCTTACACCAAGTCGAGCAGTTCGTATAGTGGCACGATTCAATATTTTTCGTTGTCAGAAGTTACAAAAATATATATATAAAAAATAGCTATATGTTAGCATAATTTGCGGCGCCTGTTATCGTTTTAATGGGACAGCACTTTGCACAGTTTTGTAATGCGTAAACGGTTCTTTATAAACGGTTTACCTAATTCACTAGAAATTTAGGAATTATTTTGTCAACCTTCATGAACACATCTATTACATTTCAAACCAACTCTCATATCCGCTTGATATAACTCTTTCTGTAGTTAGTTGTTAATGTCGCGGATTGCTCCGAGTTACTTGTTGTTATAGTGCCATGTTTAGTACAACTATTTGTCTTCTCCCTATTAAAGCTCTGAAGTTATTTTACGAACTAAACTTTATTTACAGTTCTAACAACTTTTGTAGTGCGTATGGTGTACACATTAGATGGTTTGTCGGGAACAATTTTTTTTTATATCAGTCCTAGTCATTGGGGTGAGCGGAAGCTCTTATGGATCGTAACTTTTCTGCTAAATTTGCTAGTCGTTCTGCGGTAATTACTTCCGCTCCTAGGTACCTTCTTCCTTTCCTGCTGAATTTTATGGACTCTGTTCGGTGTAAGCTGCAGCATCTCAGCCACCCTTCTCCCTCTCTCTCCTGCTGAACCTGACTGATTTTCTTCGGTATCCGGTCCAGGCTTCTTCACCACATTCTCCCTTTTCTGTTGAACCTCTTAGACCTCTGCATTCCTTTGAACTTGACTGCGAGGATTTTCAAATTCAGCCAGCGGCAGAGTTCAAGTAATTGGTATCGCCACAGTTTGAGAATTTGGTCTCAGAAACCGGTAGACAGGCACCAGACGGCGTCGTTTTTATTATTGCTGTCGTTTTGCTTGCACTCTTTTTTAAAAAGCGTTGCTACTTCGTCAAAAGTATCCCCAGGGAATGTGTGGAAAGCAACATGCGGTTTCTTGACACCTTGTGTGACTCAATCGAGATCTGTAGTCTTCTCAATCGCCAATTATGAATCTAGTTCCATTTTCTCCAACAGCTGGTGGTTATTTAAGTGCGACGACAGTGTAATATGTTACAATCTCATAATCCATAACTCCAAAGTTCAAAATCTTCGCAAGGGTACGAAGTGCTGTGATGAATTTCTCAACGCCCTTGCCTTCTCGCTGTCTACTTTAGCAAAATCCTGTCAATTTGTAGAGGATTTTTTGTGGGGACTAGAAAGTGTTGTTTCGAATGCCGAAAGTAGATTTTCATACTTTGCCAGCTTGGCTGATTCAGGTTGAACGATACTCCTATATATTGTGTGATTTAATACCCATTATTTAGATAACGGTATGTTCTAGTTGCGGTTTACGTTTCTTTGAAGGGACACCAATCAAACGAAAACGTTCGACCCACCGCTTTTAAGGGGGCCTTTTATCTGTACTAGTGAAGTCAATCTCCTAGGGCGGTTGGCACTTCAATGTGTTTGCGTTTGCCATCACTAACCGTGTATGCCCTCTCTAGCGTCCTTGAACTTCTGACACCATGTTGGTTTCATTACTGACCGAGAGAGCTCCGGGTAGCTAATTGTCAAAACGCTAGGTTTATTAGCACTTCTTCGTTTCTTTTTCATCAAAGGCCTAACACACACTCTCTACATCCCGCACACAAGCCTCCCGCAACGTACCAGTGACTTTTGTTGTTGCATTGCTGCAATAACAGTGTGGACAACACTGCTATCCCGCATTAATACCCGCAGTGTCTTCTCGTTTTTTTCTTCTTCTTTTTTAATGTATATATAATCGAACATTGCATGACAAAATCACGTTAAACATGAATTTTTCCTTTTCTTGTTTTGTTAAGGGGGTGCAGTTTGGAGGAAAGCGCATTAGAATAAAACGTGTGAGCCTCCTGTTAATTGATAGAAAGCATATAAGAGCCACAGAAACTATCTGAGTGGGGTAAGACAAATGACGAACAATCTTCGAGTACTTTGACAGTGGCGACGTTCTAACCTTCCTTTGCCTGACGACCTACGCCGGTGCTTTGTTCCTGGTTTCAAACGAGCTGTCAAGCCTTTATCTGCCCTGACCGAAACCTCCAGTACATTCAATCTAGTCTGCCAAATGACAAGACTCATTTGATGCTCTAAAGTATGCTCTATCCTATTGCCTCCAGCGCTGGCTTACCCAAGAGACAATGCGCTTTTAAATCTTGACACGGATGTTAGCAATACTGCGGCAGGTGGCGCGCAGGCTCTTTAACAGGATATCCAAGAAAAAGCAATTGTGTGCTACAGCTAAACCATTGCGAAGCCGAAAGGAAACTGTTGCACCACAAAATGCTAACATCTCGTTATATTAAAGCATATTTCCTATTTCAATCCCAATTGGTGTAGTAGACCGTTCATCATTCGTACAGACCACAAAGCGTTAAAATTACTAATTGATTTTAGTAGTCCAGGAGGTCTAGATGCCCGCTGTCTGCAACACCTCGAGCAGTGCGACTTTGTGATAAAGCACCGTCCTGGATTAGAATTACGCTGTTGTCCTTCTAGGCGTTCATGTAGTGAAGGCTCTTGTCGACAGTATATATGAGCATGGTTCACCGTAATTCGGCCCCGAGTCGCACTTTCTGCCCGTGAACCGTTTCTAGCAGTATGTGGCCACCGGAAGGCATTAAAGTAGAGTCACACGATCATAGTACCAGCATATGCGTCCCGTGAAAGCGAAACTGCCGTTGAGCGCCACGTACCAAAATCACGCACAAAGCTCTATCAGCGTTGAGGTATTGGGCCATATAACTCACTGGAGTTATGTGAGAGACCAAAACAGGGGTGTTTGCTTTCTTTTCTAACAAAAATATTACGAAAAATCCGTTAAAAGTGCACTAATGAGGTTTAGTGGAGTGTTATACGGCCGGGGAACATATATATATAGGGTCTCATATTTGTAATGTAAGTCGCGACAATCTCTTTAATCTGGAAAGTGGTGGGAGAACACGGATGCCTCTAATACAATGGCAAGTGCTGTGCCGATGCTGAACTGCTACCTGGGTAATTTCATTTAAAATCGAACGCAGTGGTCGGGTGTGTATTTTGTTTTTTTCTAAATTACATATATATATATAATAGCCCCATGTCCAGAAAAAACAAAAGCGCATGAAAAAACACAAAAAAAATGTTTTTCGTGTTAAGAAAAAATATTAGGTTCATCAAGGTGAAAATTATTTTTTAGTGTGTTTTTGATTACTGTACGAAGTTCTGTTACTTGTTAGGCATACTAAAATGATCAAGCATTTTTATACAATTTTTTCGTCTAAGTTTATTGTATGCCGAGTATTTATTGTTATAAACTTGAAAATAAGCCGAATCCCTTTACAGAGATAAAACATGACAAAATTATACCTTCAACGATCATGTTATATATTTGAAGCATTGCATCTCTGCAGACATTTTAATTAGTGCTTGTCAAACACTATCCTCCTGTCGTCCCATCCACGGCCTATAGGCCGATAGTACGTTTCGCTTCAATTAAATTAATTAATTATTTATATAAATTTTCAAACTCCATAGAAATAATAAATTTGGTCATATTTTGAGACACCTATACTTAAAAAAAAGGTTTTATAATTTTTTAAATTTTTTAAAGAATTGCCACTCATATTGTTTTCTCACTGCATAATCCAAATGTTTCTTTTTTTTTTTTTTTGCTCTATTTTAGTTAGAAGACGTCCAACCCGCATCAACACGCCCGAACCGGCAAAACGATAGTTTCCGCAAGTTGTTTTCGTTGCAAAATTTATATATTTTAGTTTTTAGCGTGAAAGACTGCAGGTTGGTACCGCTTCAATTGGAAGAATCGTTTTGGGAGAATAATAATGTTTGAGTTTATCAAAATAGTGTAATATTGTAATAAAACAGATCTGAACTGAAAATGTGCTTTAAATACTTGTATAAAAACACAAAGCCGAGGTTCATAAGTATGATTCTGCATTTTCAGGGTCTCTTTTTCAGCAACTTCGGAGGGTGTTTATTGGAGTTAACTTCCTGAAGCACATTAGGAATTTTTCGGATCTGTTTTCTACGGTACACGAAAATTCGGAGTTTTCAGCTTTTAGCTGCAGCGACTAAATATCAGAAAACAGCAGTTTGCAAATTTTGTCCACCAGTTTTTTTCAGACATGAGACCATATTCGACTATCCTTGCTGCATTTACACGTTTCGTTGACAGGGGCCACTATATAACTTTGTGAAGCTTACACACAAATATTATAATATAAAAAGTAGACGAGCCTGAAAGGTTGTTGGGAATATATATAATAAAACTAACAAACAATGAAGTTAATAAAACTGGCAGTCTCGAAATTTGGAGTCTTCGGGATATATCCGAATCGCCAATCTGTTTCCAACGGCGAGTTCCGGTTATGGTTCGACATCCTGCCTGAAACTGAAGCCATTTAACGGCAGCGAATTTCTAGGCCTTTACCTTGAGCAAGATAACATCATAATATTGGGTCAATATTGAGGCTAAATTGGGCAACTTGGCCCAAGTTTGGCCGGCTTCCCTATATAAACCCAATATAAAATATGTTGGAAAAATCTTGTTATAAGTGGTCAGTATGCACCGAATATTGGATTAATCTTGGCATAGCTGACCAGTATTATTCAGCGTGTGCCCAATATTAGTAAATATTGGGACAATGTTGTCACCTTTCCAAAGGCAGTATAGAACGAAAATTTACAGCACTCGTCGCTGGTTTTGAGAGTGCACGTAGTGTTGCCCGACTCGCGCAAGGCTGTGGGGTTTTTGTCAGTTTGCAGTGTCATCCTGCGTAGCCGCAATTCCGGACCCTGGTAGCGCCTAAATTAACGCGTTATATTTAGAGTTCGGAGTTTTCGGTTTAAACCGATAAAAACCGATAAAATTACACCAAATCCACTTTCGGAAATTCGGTTTTAATCGAAAGAGGTCAGTTTGTAGGTTCGGCAATTTCGGTTTAAAACCGAAAAAAAAACGAATAAAGTACGTCTAATCCGTTTTCTGATATACTGTTTTAACCAACAAAAGGTCCGGTATTTAGAGCCGGGTCGAGGTGGGTGACGGAGGGGGGGAGAAAGAAAGAGAGAGGGCTTTGCAAGATTCGACATTGTGTGACGTCTTCGTGATTGCATGCCCTCTTCGATAGTTCAACATGAACAAAAGAGCTCTTGGATTGGCCTTCGCGTGACATCCGTGTCCTTTCTGTGATCGGCTTTAGTGTGTCAAGTTCCTGGTCCTAAAAATAAAGTTCGGGTGTGGGCTATTGTAAGTTTTTTCGCTTCATTCACTTCAGAGGACATCGAGGAAAGCCGTTAATACCTTTCTTAAAACCCTCTCTCAAACTTTCCTGTGGCTGAAAACATGCATACAATAAACTTTTGTTGGTTATTTCGCTTGGTTCTGTGCGGTCATCACTTCAGATGGTCACGACGTCAGAATGGGAAGCAAAAACAAGCACGCTGAAGATTATGCCCGCGAATTCCGCGATTTTGAGGTTTGTCTTGACGGAAGTTGTAGTGAAGACCAGGCGTGTATATGTGCCGTTATTCTTTGAGTGTTCACAAATATCACAGCTACAAGGATCATCTGATCCGGGGTCCGATGATGTTTCTTTTATATTCACCGACAAAAAAATCAATAAACCTATTTGGGAATAAATACACACAGAAACAAAAATTGAATTTTAAATTAAACACCAAAGAAAACTACGCTGAATTTTGAAAAAAATAATAACCGAAAACGCTGAACTTCTAGTTATATTGTTTTTGTTTTGCATTTCTTGACGAATACAATTTATCGATGCCTTTAAAAAGCATTGAATGTCATTTTGGCGAGTCCGTGCGCGACAGAGCAAATGCGACCGGAATGTTTGTTTCATTTTATGTTGATTTTTTACGACGTTATATACTGAGCGTGTCCAGTCTACAAACGCCTTAACTGTCGACAATATTAGACCCCTCAAGATGGCCGAAATATAAAGTATTCCCCGCTCACAGCATGAAACTCTACAATTATGATCAATTGAACAACATTCATCGTACGTACACCACGGTGCCGCGTTATCTGAACAAGATATATTTGAGAGGGTCCGTAAATAACGCAGCCTATACAATATAGAGTGTCGACGACAGTCACTTCACGAAGATCGGAGGGAATCTGGTGGCTTGTTTTATTGTACGTTTTAAAAAAAAAAGCTGCTTTTTTGCATAGAATTAGAGCCAGGCGATGTTCCGTTTCCTACCCTGGAGCCGATCGGACATTTTTTTTCAAAAAGATCGGGTAAAATAGGCGGGAAGACTCACACACCACCGTTTACTTAGTCTCCGGAACATTTGTGTCTCGAATGTCGCGTGACAGCCTATCTCAAAGCACTGGTTGCCAATCTTAATAAAAAGCTGTGACTTGTGGCGTAAGCTTTTGAATGTAACGCAATGTAATAAAACGGGGCTGTGTGAAAACAGCCGTAATGGGTCGCGCGCCCGCGTTGGCCTGGCTCGGAGAGGAGCGGCAACTGAAAACATCTACTAAAACTGTATGCTTGTAGTCAGTGATGGCATAGGCACATAGGCCTGCTAGTCCCTGCCTCTGAATAAGAGTGTTCGTGCTCCAGTGGTTCGGACCGATCCACCAACGCTGTAGGCGGTAGTTGTAAAGTGGGTATTGGCTTCGACTATTCGCCGGTTCTAGCCGAATACGACTTTTTGGATTTCATTTAAAGGATACCATCATTCGAACTAGCGCTCGCTCAAAGACTCATCTTAGGCGCGATGCGTAAGATGTGTTTCGAGTCACGTGCGCTGGCCTCGTGCATTGATTATATATCTGCAGTCGAAGCGCTGCTCAAAACGACCGCCTCGCGATTGTAGCTTCCGCTTTGCTTGCACTTCCGGTGAAAGAAAGCATGGGAAAACAAATTTTTAACTTGAACCGGGTTAAGACATGCAGTCTTCATAAATTTATTTCGGTTCAAACCGCTTTATTGTTGCGCATGAGTGAATCAGCCACATAAGGTTTCTTAGCTTGGTCGCAGGCGCGCCCGTTCTTTTGCTGCTGAGTGTGAATTTGCAAACTCTTAAAGTACATCAATCACGCTGTACATTGTGATTGAGCTAACAAAGTTTTGTTGGACCCTAAAGGCTGCAGATTGTGGCTCCAGCGGGAGCGTGCGTAATGAAATGTTCGCAGTTGTTTATCGCCCGCCCTCCGGTAACAGGATTGTTTTTTCGAGTTAGTTCATGAAATGTTAGATTTCGCCTCACTTCATCACTGAAGTTTGGTAATTGGGGTGATTTGAATATAAATATGCTCGATGATAACACGTATGCTAAGGATTTCAGCAACATAATACAATCTTACGGTTTCTACAATGGCATCACGACACCGACCCGGGTAACAGTGAAATGTGAATCTATTTTGGACATTATTATTGTAAATCTAGACACACCTGTCTTAGCGGCTGGTACTATAAGCTATGATATTGCTCTCGCAGGGCCGAGAAAGCAACGCTCGGTCAAGGACTCCTAGAATTTTCCCGTTTATTCTGGTTCCGGTTGTAACTTTTGTCCTGCTTTCTCATTTTCGAAATTGCCAGTTCATCCTCGCCCCGAGCGCGTGACACTCGAGCCTTCTTTGCCGAACTTTCGAGATAGTGACACACTGTAGATAAGCAGCTACCCGCGACCTTGTCGAGTCAGTCTTGCTCTCGCTTTCTGTTACGCTGCCCAATCGCCGCCTGCTTTTCTGCTTCCTCAACGTTCTATCTTTATTATTTTGTTTGGCACAAGTTCGCCGATCAAACATTCATTTTACAGTTCACTGTTCGCCCTTTCGTCACCTTCATTCCTGACAAAATGAGCGATCACTGCCCAGTCTTTTTTGCTTCCTCCCGATCTATACCATAGAAAAAAAATACTTCAGACTGAAATATGGCACGGGTGCGTGTCGAGCCAAGAACATGGATATCTTTCGTGCGCAAATCCTAAGTACTGATTGGTCCTCTGGTTACAACAAAAACAACACTAACGACGCGTAGAATGAATTTTCGGCAATATTTTCTAGCCATTATAACACTGCTTTTCCTTAGAGAAGTGCGAAATTAAAGAACAAATATTAGGAAGTTCTGGATAGGACTAGAGCATTTAGAGGTGATGAGAAAAGTAATATTGTTTTTAATGTGTTTTTCCGCACAAGAGAACTGTAAGCTAGCCGGCTTTAAGGAACATTTAAACAAACTAACCACAGAGTTAAGGAAAGCAAGAACTGCCTACTACAACAACCTTTTTTATAATGTGTTTAATGAGTGTCCTGATAAAGTATGGAAGATAATAAATCAAGTTATAAAGCGGCAGAGTAAGAAAAGTAACGTAACTGAATTAACGATACAAAAGAGAAAATGTTCAGGGACCCCTTTAGCTGAGTACTTCAACACGCCCTTCGTGCATCTGTTGTAACCATCAAATAACGTCAGTCGCCCCTCACTCGAGTATCAGTGCAGTGATAGTTTTTCTCCAACCAACTGATGAAATAGAAATGTGCCTTTCATTTGTAAGTAAGAAAATACTAAAGCAACAGAAGTACACGACATTCAGATCAAACCCGTAAAATACGTGATTGACGCTATTGCACCCTTCTTGGCATATATGTATTATGGTTCTAGAATTCAGCCTATTTCCGATTGCAATGAAAAAAGCAAAGCTTTTGGTCATTTTCAAAAGAGGCGATAAAAAGAACCTTAATAATTGTAGACCGGTGCCCATATTGCCAGTGTTTTCTAAAGTGACTCGAGAGGGTGCTATTTTATCGAATTAACAACTTTATTTTACAACACAACATACTCACAGACTGTCAACAGGGCTTTCGTCAAGGGAAGTCGATTTAAACGGCATTATTAACACAGAAGGAACTGATTATTAACAATATTGACAGTAATATGCTTACCTTGGGAATAATCATTGACTATAGCAAGCCATTTTTTGACATTATCCATGACATCCTATTAGATAACTTGTACGCAAAAGGTGGCGGCGGTGTTGCCCATTCCCTTTTTTTTTTTCTTATCTTAGTGAAAGAAAACAGTGTTTCGATAGAAAGTCATCATTCAATTTTAAAGACAATTACTGCTGGAGTACCACAAGGAAGTGTTTTGGGACCTCTCCTTTTTAATATCTACGTCAATGACGTTGCTTATAAAAATAGTGATGCTTTTTTTGTGATTTAAGCTGATGACATGAGTTTGCTTCTTTCTTGATATGATACAGATGAAATAACCAATAAAGCTGAAAGGAAGTTGTTTTAAATTATATGACTGGTCTACTTGTAACTGTTTAAAATAAATGTAAATAAATCTAAAGCAATATTATTTAATTCCACTCAATAGCAGGCTTTCATTTCACAAAAATTGTTAACCGATGCCGCACCTATTGAAATAGTAAAGAAACAAAGGAACCTCGGCGTTACTTTTTCGGAAAACATGACTTGGACAGATCATATTGAAGCTTCATCAAAATCATTATCATCCGCCGCCGGCGCGCTATCACGGTGTCGGCACCTTCTTCCAGACAAAGCGAAACTACAAATTTATCATGCCTTGTTTACTTCAAACATAAATTACTGTTCACTTGTCTGGGCCACAAGCAAAATAAAAAGGAGTCACACCTTTTTTATGTTAAAAAAGGCGCTTTGACGCATTGCTAATATGCCACGGTTACATTCAACCGAACCCTTCTTCACGCGTTATAATATACTGTAAACGACTTAATTTTCGCGGGCTGAAATTTTCGCGAATCGGGCCAAAGCTGAAAATTTGAACTTATTCGCGGCTTCTAATTTTCGCGAATCGAGTGTAGCTTCCGTAGCGTTCACATATTGCCCGAATTGTTCGTGGGACTTATTTTTCGCGAATTGTAGGCGATTCGCGAAATTCGCGAAAATGAGATCCTTACGAAAATTTAGTCGTTTACAGTAATAGGTGTAAAAGATATTTATGATGATTGTTTACTTTATTCTTTTTTCTTTGCCAATGAGAACTTCAAACATTTTTTTTAAAGTATTATCTCAATTAACAATACAAAAAATTACCCTCGCACTTGCAGCTGTGAGAGGTGGCTAATGCCACGCTGGCGAACTGAATATATTTTACAGTCGCTAACATATGAAGTGCCGTTTTTACTAAATAAATACGATAAACAAAACATTATTATGAGCAATTTTCGCGCAAGGAATTTAGGAAGTTTTTGTGGAAAACCGACGGAATTGTAATTTCTTGCATCATATCACGTATATATTTTTTCATATGAATCCACTTAGCTATAAATTGTGTGTAATGAGCTAAAGTGGTTATCTGCAATTATTTTTCTTTCCATCTTATGTGCTTGAATGTATATGCATTTTATTGTCTATTTTGTACTACGTTGATGCACATTTTGTATTATTGTTCACTTGTTTTTCATAATTTCTGTAAAAATGCGAAAGTTGTGCTGTTTCTTTTTCTTCTGGCCGTTGCTTGAACGGGCCCCCAGACACAGTCAAGCTTTCTTTGGCATTTTCTTTTCTGGAAAACCCTAACATTATGTTGGAAAAATGAACGAATGAATTATTGATTACGTATGCTTCGAAGCATAGAGTTATTATAATGTGCGCTAGAGGTTCAACTGGCGCTAGTGTCCCGTGGAGAACTGAAACAGACAGCAAACAGTCGGATATTGATTTCCGGGGCACCATGACAGAACAGCAGACGACAAAACAGCACGCGACAAAACAGCACGGTCAAAACAGCACGCGTCAAAACAGCACAGCGTCAAAACAGCATGGCGACAAAACAGCACGCGTCAAAATAGCACGCGACAAAACAGCACAGCGTCAAAACGGCACAGCGACAGTAGAGCACGTGCGGAAACAGCACGGCGTCAAAACAGCACACCGTCTAAAGGGCACAGCGACAAAAAAGAACGGCGTCAAAACAGCACCGCGACAAAACAGCACAGCGTCAAAACAGAACATTGACAATATAGCTAGGGTTTGGCGTTTTCAGTTTTTAGTATTTTAAAATTCGGCGTAATTTTTCAGTTTTCATTCTAAAGAGAAGTTTTTGGTTTATCGCGGTGAATATTTGTAGACCCATAAACTTCTCGGTTCTTTTCGGTTTATCGACGAAAATCAGAAGACTGACGAAAATGCAATATTTAAAAGCGTCTGTTTAAAATGTATAGTGAGTAAACCAGGTACTGTTTTTCTTATTTGTTGCTGTCTGTGGCGGCCAATGCGATCTGTTCTGCAAGACGCACTTGGGCGCCCTATCGTGATCTGACATCATTGTCGTGTGCTCGTATTTGTACACAGGACGAACTTGAGCTTCACTACCATTTTGGTCGGAGAGGCAAATATCAAAATCCAGAAATTCTCAAGCATTGTACTCAGTGCGTTTTTCCCCATTTTCACCAGTGTGAAAGGTGGTAAATTTGCGCCGACCACAGAAACGACAAAAAAACAATCGTATTTATAGTAGACGGAAGCTAGGGGTGTTAAACAATGTGCGTCATTCATGGACTCTTTTGAGTTTCATTGCTCAGTTCACAATAAAACAGTCTTCTTTCAACAAGGAATTCGTCACACAAATCCCTATCAGGCGAAAAACCCAGATTTAGTCCTGAAGATTCCTGCGCCCCGGAGCTTTTGTTGAAAATTAAACCGATCTCGGAGACAAGCTGAAAACTGCGAAAGGAAGTAGTCATACGGTCAGTAATGAGTCACATCCCCCCTCCAAACACCCTAAAAATACTGACCTTTTTTCAGTTAATACTCACCTTTTTTTTTTCTGCTGACTATCAACGACACGGAAAAATCCGACCAACGTACCAACAACAGCTTCGCTGTTAAAAGGAGGTTCGAACAATTGAACAACCTTACAGGAACGCTTCGCGCTGGATGCTTATCGGTATCCCCTGTTGTGCTAGAAAGTGTGGTTCACTACCAACTTTCGTGCCTTCCGAACGGTGGGTCCGACAGATCCTGTGGGGGTCGCGAAGCAATTGCTGCCATCAGTGTTTTTTCTTATGAATCTTAATTTACCTGGCTTTAGCATATATTTTATTATGTGGACTGCTACTATAGTACTCACCATTGAAACTGACTCTTGTAGACTCGTGAAAAGCGCAAGCGGGGGTCGTGACGCGATATTTTATATCTTGGGGGGGGGGGGGGGGGGTCTGCGGGTTGCAGAGTTTGGTAAGAACTGAAATAGGCAATAAATTCCTTTATAACCTAGCGACACTAAATGAAAAAGTCAAGAAGGTTCGAGATTATTAGCGCAGAGAGAGCTGAACAGCGGGCTCGAAGATGCTACATGCCTGCTGTTTTGTCGCCGTGCCGTTTTGACGCCGTGCTGTTTTGGCACGTGCTCTTCTGTCGCTGTGCCGTTTTGACGCTGTTTTGGCGTGTCGCGTGCTATTTTGACGCCTGCTGTTTTGTCGCTGTGCTGTTTTGACACTGTGCTGTCTCGACGCGTGCTGTTTTGACCGTGCTGTTTTGTCCCGTGCTGTTTTGTCGTGTGCTGTTCTGTCGCGTTCCCAATTTCCGGTACTGCATTTTTCTCAGAAACAAAACGAGTGAACTTTCTCCTTCACTTGGTTATGAGAACCAACATCACGAACATTTCGTACGCACTAGGTAGATTGGAACATTGCTCAGTCACGCAGGCAAAATATTTGGTGTGTTAAGGAGATAATATTTCAAATTTATGGCATTAAACACGGTTCTGATACGGCTTCGTACATGTATTTATATGCACTATCGGACGCTGTTAGCGCCAAACAGAGTGGCGGCGCTTTCCAGCATGGGGAATATACGTGGCAAACTAAAAAGGACATGTGGGAAACCAAGACAGACGGGAAAAAGTTCGCGGTAGCATTGGATCAGCAACTCCATGTGCATGCCGACAATCAAAATATATTGAAGGCCACGTAATATAGTCCGATTTGGAATAAATAGCCACTGGTTCATTCTTTCTGCGCATGAACATGTGCAAAAATGCTTGTTCTGCGTTAAAACGTAAGATGCAAGCTCAAAACCTTTGAAAATAGGGGGAAGCCAAAGAACCGGCGCCCGAAAAAGCTGCCCTACATATGGAATTTTTAAAATGCTCACCTTTCATAGCCCACGTACTTTGATTCTTTATATTTTGAATGTTTTAGCCCCTCGTAAAGATGCATGACGGGGTCGTTTTCATATATAGTGACAGGACGAACATATTAGCAATATTAAAGCACCATCGCAATACTGGTGAACCTTGAACACAATCTACATTCCATTCGATTGTTATTTTGCTTAGAGTCGCCGCTCGGTTTTCACATACGTGGTATGAAACAGAGGTTTCGGCCTAAAATATAGTGAAGTCTCACCTCGTGCAGTGGTAAAGAAGAATGCTACAATAGAAGCAATTACACCTTAACAATGTTAATAAAGGTACATACTATCCGGTACGACCCAAATAACAAAAGGTATCTATGTTTTTTTTTTCCGGAGGGGAGACAAAATGCACTCGCGTTTCCTCATAGGAATGCACAGGGGCCCCGCAAAGGTCGACTGGTTGTTGTTTGCTTTAATTTGCATCCCGGAAGTCGCATAGACACTAGCGCCAGTTGAGCCTCTAGCGTACATTATAATAACACTATGCTTCAAAGTTACGGCACAGGCTCCCGCTTGCAACGCCAAGACGTACCAATAGACCATTACAAATAGGGGCTTCTGATCGGTGCCATTTTCAGAGCTCGAGCACATGGAACGTGGTTCGCTTTCTTTCCGAAGCCATAACCATGCGCGTGCTGGGCTGTGATGTTCCCACGCTCGACTGCGATTTTGTAAACTTTGGAACCGTGGTAGTCTTTTGTATCTGTAAAAAGATGAATCCGTGGCAGATATTAGCCGCTCAGATAGCTGTAGAGCAAGATATTTGTTATTAATTCTTACGAGATGCCCTGTGCTCTAATACATATATATACAAACCGAAAGATACCTTGAAGCCTTCGTGATGAGTGCATTGGAAAACAAATATGAATTTACTATGAAATGGAGTCACACACGGCAGTGGCGTCGCGCAAACATGAGCCCTGCCGTACAGTGTTCATATTTAAATGTCTCCTAAGCACAATTGCTACTGCATTACAATTGCGTTGCTTTCTGGTGTTTCATTTCGTTGCGGCCTTTTTAGCAAGTACAGCGCTCACCATTTGTGTACGTGTCGTGCGACAATTCATGGTAATTATAAGGCCTCAGTCACAGCCGTAAGACCATTCATTAAAAAAAACAACCTTCCACATCTTTACAGATAATGACGCTTTAAAAACGCAACACCGTTCCTGTGCTTCATTTAGAACAGGAGATAAACAACAACGCTGGGTCACAAAATGTAAACTGTGTAGGTGCGATCGCTTTCTGAATATTAGTTAATAATTACGTTTGTAGTTGCAATAATTTGTGGCAGTGTACAAGAAGACATGATAATATCGTCCCTTGATTTTAGGACTTTGTAGGTATTATTTTTAGATCGGTCTTTATTTATACTTATCTATTATACCTGTCAATATTAGACTCCAAGCAGCGTAAATGCTAGCGCTTTTAACAATAGGCTTCTTGCACCTGACGTCACTTCCGGTTAGCACTCGAACTCGAAACCAACAATGTCGCCTGCTTTCAGTGCCTAGGCGCCATGTTGGAGGCATTCCTCGTCTTATTGTGGCAGCAGTAGTGTCATAGAGTCGGAGAGCCGCCTTTGTATAACCGCTATTCAGAATAATCTCTTCTCCAAGTCAATCGTAAAAAGGTTCCTCACCATACACACAGATGCAGTCCACAAACCCATAGTTGGGGTACGAAGCTTTTTTGTTCTGATCATAGAGTTAATATAATAATCTAGAGCGAAAGGTCCCACGCATTTGACCGCTACGAAACGGCGGAACATAGATGCGGACATCGGGGGTCTCAGTTGGCGGTCCTGATGAGCCCATATCACTGTCGACTCCTTAATATGCACAAAGCAGCAGCAAAACGTCACCTGTAAGGTCTGTACCTTATTTTCTCTCTTACGTTGCAGAAACCACCAAAATCGCGCATTGGCGAAATTGTATAAAGTTGACAAGCGCTCGAGCAACTTCAACTTTTCACGGCATGTCGAGCACGCCTAAACCAGCCTATTCCAACATGCTTCCAATATTAAGCCAATAGTATTGTCAGACTAACATTAAAAAGTATGTGCCATTATGCGCTCGCAATGTAGATAAGCCAGTGGTACTAACAGGCCAACATTGACCATTATAAGCTCGCGTTTGTCAAGCATTGGCAAGACAGTTGTAAAGACAACTCAACAGAGTCCATTTTGTGCAAGCCCCTATCAAATATTGGGAGGTCGACGGTAGTGACAGGCCAATGTTGTCCATCTTATTCCAGTGTTCATCCAGTGTTAGCAAACCAAGGATACTCAAGGGCCAACATTCACTGTTTTAGGCCAGTATTCCTCAAATATTTGCTAGCCAATGGAACTGTCAGGCCGAGATTGCCCATTTTATTTCTGTGTTCATCCAAAATTTGCAAGCCAATGGAACTTACAGGATACAGTGTTCATTTTATGCCATAATCATCCAATATTCGCAAGCCAATGGGACAGACCAGTGTTGCGGAATGAGCACCACCATTCCATTCCAATTCTATTCCAGGGAACTAGAGCTTCCGACAATTCCATTTATTCGAACTTCTTAGAATGGATACACAGGGCCCATACCTACCGAAAAAACAGTATAAAATGGGTGAGAGTACAAAAAATCTAACTGAATTTTTTGTTGGGAACCTGAAATCTAGTTATATTTTCTGTTTTATAATCTAATCACTCCTAAAAAGGCTGAGCTCCACCATTACAATCTACTAAATCGGTGGTCTGAAACACATTTTAGTGTGGGGGCCAGATGTCCCCCACCGGAAAGGCCAGGCGCCAACGCAACACTGGGGTGGGGTCAGAAGATTTGAAAGAGAAGAGAACCTCGTTCTCTATGCCTTTCTGTAATCTCAGAGTGATGCCGGTAAAATCTTTAGATTTTATTTGTTTATATAGCCGCGCGCGCAGCTCGCCAAGTAGGCAGCGCTGGCCGTGACTTAACGGTTATCGTGCTTTGCCTCCAACGCGAAGAGCCGGGGTTCGAGCCCTGGAGTGACGGGTTTTTATTTATTCTTGCTATTTAGTGTTCTAGTAAATTCGAAAACTCTGTTGCATGTTCGAGGTCAGAATGCTCTGCGCGCTGAATCTTCTTGCCGATTGTTCCAGAAGCCCACGTGTGTACAAAAGGGGCTCCGCGTGGCGAGCCGGAGTGTCTCTGCCCCAGCGTCCGATCTCCGCTGTTACGCCGACTTCGACGCCCGCGACGCTCTGTTGTTATCCTCTGTTTTCTTTTTGGCTTAGGGGCACAAGTTCGCCCCATTAATCGTTTCAGTTTCCTCAGTTGTTCTTTGTTTCGTCACCTCATCATTCGTAACAATATGAGTACTTTGCGGCCTGACCTCATGTGATGACAAGAATTAAGATGACACTGCCCCACTAACGTGCTGGCATTTTCAATGGAACTACAGAGCGAGGACTCTGTCGTGCCCGTTGCTCAATTTACTCAGGAATTCACCGAGCTCGACGTGTCTCTAAAAGCAATCAGTTAATTTGGCAGTTCGTGCTTTCCTTTTTATTTTCATTACACCACTCTGAGCAAATACTTCTCTTTTTAATTGTGATATGTTTTGAAGCTGCTAGAATCTCGACCTTGTAGCCTTCATATTTGGGAGCTACTCCTGCTGATCGAGGATTCGCGCAGCCGAGATGCATCCTTCAGTTCGCGCTTGCAACAGTAGCGGATTTGTTGTACATCACAAGAAGCTGGGAAGCAAAAAAGCGAACGAAGAACACATAAACACAGATATGTATAAACTATGTGAATGCGTTAAAAAAAACAGAGCTACTTTTTGGAGCGAGAATGAATCGGCGAGATGAAATCGCAATGGCGCATACCATTTCTAGCGCACGAACATTCCCATTTTCTTGTCGATACAAAATTATGAAACACCTAAAAAAGTTAAAACTACCGCCACCTTCCGCAAAATGTCCGATGACTGCCTCCTGGCATTTAGGAATGCAGTTGTTAACTGTGACTGGAGCTCTGTTTATTCTAGCTTAAACGTCGATGTCTCTTATAATATCTTCTTGGACGTTTTTAAAGAACTTTATCATTTGCATTTTCCGTTAAAAACCGTAACCGTAAATAAAAAGATAAGGAAACCCTGGGTGACCGCCGTACATATTAAAATGATGCATAAAAAAGACCGCCTCTACACAGCTTTTCTAAAAACGAGGGACCCAAACAAACTCTCATCTTTTAAGAAATTTAGGAATAATCTAACTTCTGAACTTAGAAAAGCAAAATCTTCATACTATAAGCAAATGTTCCATAATGTCACTAGAGAGCGCCCCGATGTGGTTTGGAAAATAATAAACGAAGTCATAAATCGTACAAAGGTGTCCCCCTCTATCGGTGAATTAAGAATAGACGGCCAAATTATGTCCGATGAACGTCTGGCGGAATGCTTTAACACTCATTTTTCGGTTGAACAACCCACTGCTTATAATCCTAGTGCCCTTTCATTTGTCAGGCATAATAACGATACTTTTTTTCTAAATCCAACTGACGAAATTGAGATATGCAATATATTCTTAGGACTAAAAAACAGCAAAAGTAGTGACGTTGATCAATTACAAATAAAGCCGGCTAAATATGTAATAGATATAATCGCCCCATGCTTAGCACACATATATAATTTGGCATTATCATCCGGCCAATTTCCAGAAAACATGAAGTTGGCTAAAGTTTCTGCTATATATAAAGGAGGCGATAAGAACGTCCCGAGTAACTACAGGCCTATATCAGTATTACCTATCTTCTCTAAGGCACTTGAAAAAATTATACTCACACGCCTAAATTCGTTTTTCACAAAACATTCTATACTAACGGACTCTCAATTTGGTTTTCGACAAGGTAAATCCACTGAAGCCGCTTTATTACTTCAAAAGAAATTATATTGCAAAATATTGAAAAAAGGCTTCTTACGTTAGGTGTATTTATAGACTTCAGTAAAGCGTTCGATGTTCTCAATCACCACATTCTTCTTGCTAAACTTGGCAATTATGGTGTCCGCGGAGTGCCCCTTGCTTTACTTACATCATATCTACAACGTAGGAAACAGTGCGTAGTAATTGACGGTCATTACTCTTCCTTTCATAATGTTATTGCTGGTGTACCACAAGGTAGCATACTTGGGCCTCTTCTATTTAATGTTTACATAAATGATATTGTTAACATCGATCACCAAGTTCAGTTTGTCATTTATGCTGATGATACGAGCCTCTTTATTTCTGCTACTGATGCTGATGTTCTGATATGTAAAGCGAATAATATCTTAACTAAATTTGACATGTGGTCCAAAGTTAATGGCCTTAAAGTAAACACCCAAAAATCCAAAGCCATTTTATTTCGATCTATTCATAAACCAGTTCTGGTTAAAAATGAAATCAAACTTGGTGATTCCAAAATTGAGTTGGTTAGCCAACATAAAATTTTAGGAGTAGTTTTTTCCGAGTATATGATGTGGGATTGCCATATTAACTATTTAATTGCTAAACTTTCCAGAGTTGTTGGCATCATTGCCCGCTGTCGTAATGTTTTACCAATCAGTATTAAGTTAAGACTTTACTACGCACTATTTGAATCCAATTTAAATTACTCTCATCTTGTATGGGCTACCACAACTAAGACAAACCTTCAAAATCTACTATTATTGCAAAAAAAAGTTTTACGTTATATCGCGGGTGTCCCATATACAGACCATACAGAACCATTATTTTCAAGATATCAAATGCTTCCCGTAGAACGCGTATATAATTATCGTTTACTCTGTACCCTTCGTTTCTCATCGCCAACATTAATAGATTTTTTGTATTTTATTTCTGAACTTGAGAAACGTGAAAGTAATATAAACACACGCCGTGCAGGCACTTGGCTCCTTCCTCGGTGCCGCACAAATTATAACCTCCAGTCATTGCATTACAAAGTACCGTACGTGTTAAATAAATGTCTCACGAACAACATAAACATCTACACAATTGGCAAAAAAGACTTACGTACTTACTGTTTTAACTATTCATAACTAATTTTGTTCTTCTGCTCCTTCAATGTTATGTGACCTTGTTTTATTTTTTTTATCATCCTGGTAAAGTGTTTTTTTATGTTTGTCGTCCGAGCTGCTGCCATGTAAAAGGGGAACTCAGACCCAGTCAAGCTGCTTTTAGCAGCTTTTTGTCTGAGGACCCTCCAGTACTCTGGAAAAATAAAGTTTATTGTATTGTATTGTATAAGTCTCGCATGCGGCCCGCGGGCCACGTGTTTGATACCCCTGCTCTTAATCATAAAGGTGAAAATATGATAATTGTCAGCCACATTTTGTTACTGAAAAAAGCAGCATAAACCCAGGCAGCATACATTATTGCGCCAATATTGGTTTCCGGATCGGAGATATCGGTCCAATATCATTCTGATACTGCCAATATTTGGCGCTGGATCGTAAAGATCGGGCCGGTATTACTGCGATGGAGCCGATGTCGGCGGAACATCACTTGGGTAGGCCAACGCCACGCTGGTATACAGTAACCAGCGCCGTAATCTGGTAATTTGTCGGGTCTGAACCGGCTATGTCGGCCGGTATTAGGAATTCTTGACCGTTTCTAAAACGACACTGAATCGGTCAATTGCGCCGGCCAATCGCGGCACCGCCGCTGTAGCCACGGGCGTGCAGCGCGCCGGGCAATCAGCAGGCTAGAACTGGGTTTTTCCGTACAAACAAACGGAAAAAAATTACCGCATCTCCACGTGGTGAATGATGTTGATTGGGCGAAGCTCTGGTGGTGCTTGTCTGCGTAGACGCTGAGCCGCAGCATGCCGAGCCTTTCGTTCGTTTTCATCCATGTCAGAAAGAGAATGTGTGGTATGGAACGTGGTTATATACGCATTTGAGCATTTGACTGCAGCGCCCTCGCGTCTATAAACGTTGAGCCAATGCATGCAAAGTTTAACGCGATTATATACGCATTTGACCGCAGCGCCCTTCCTGTATAGACGTTGAGCGGCTACATGCAACGTTTCATCCATGACATCCCCAGCTCCCGAGTTACTACCACATCTCAGGGCCCCTACTCGTCCCGCAGTCGTGGCCGAGTGGTTAAGGCGATGGAATAGAAATTCATTGGAGTCCCCCCACAGGTTCGAGTCCTGTCGACTCCGCAAACAAAATTTCCGTTTTCTTTTTTTTTCATTTTTTATCTTCTGTACACGAGCACGTCAGCACGTAGCTCATGTGCTCGTGAGCACGTGAGCTCACGAGCAGGAGCACGAGCCCGGACGCCGGAGCTACGGACCTATGGACATGGCTATACTCCGTTTCACCTTATGATGTACCGCAGAAAAGGCCACAAGCGCGAGCTCCTTTCTCTGGGGCAGATCTCGGCGGCACAAGCTGTCGTGCATTAAGGGCAGCCACCAACGCTGTGAGCTCGCGCTTCTAGCCTCCGCTGCGGTACAACATAAGATGAAACGGAATATAGCCCCGCTTCGCCCCTATAATAAACTTTATTGGAGATTAGTACAAAACGGGGGCGTGTGATGATTTCTAAAGTCTTAAGTTTACAAGGTTTTGCGGCACAATTAATATTGTTTTTATTCAACCATGTCTTAGCGGTGATTTCAGGTCGCGCGTCCCGACTTAGGCGTATCCTAACTTCGGCAGTAACTGCGGCGCGTGCGCTTGGGGAGTCCCTTCCACCGTGTCTGTTTCGGCGGAAAAATGGCCGATTAAAGCCAAAATAGAAGTCACGGCAGTTCCTCGGGTGTACGGTGAGTGAGAAATGGCGCCGTTGCGATCGCTATTAGCGTCGGTTCTTGAGTGCGGATCGGTGGCACTTTTTCAGAGCAGGCTCTATGGCAGTTTTCCAACTGATCGGTTCTAGTAACGTTGGCTTGGCCCAAGTCCGCTGGCACCTCAGCGGCCGCGGCCATGCTAACCGATATTCACCCATCTCTGCCCATAACTCGAATGATATCGCCGATTCTGGCCCATTTTAGAACGACCGTTCACCGACATTGGCCACATACTGGGCCGTAGTGCAAATCATGAAACTGGGGCCAATATTGTGAGTAATGTTCCCCTGACGCTGGCGCAGTGTCGGCGTGCTTCCTGGGAAGCTGATGACGAATGCATGCTAAAAGCATCTCAAAGCACGCCTTCTGCTAAGCTGAACGGCGGTCGCACAAAGCGCTTCATGGCAACCTGTTGCCACTGCTGACGTCGATCAAGCGACCAAGTGTAAAAGGCTTGAGAGTCCCAACATACGCTCCAAAACTAAAACCACTCATTTTCTTCGCCAACGGACCGTGTATATACTCTCCAACAGGTACATGGTTAGTGCGCTGTTTGTTTAATAAGGCCTTAAAGATGTCCAATTTGTGCGTGGCGCAAGAGAAAGCTGCTTTTCTCTCTGCTTCA
>JAZHYW010006172.1:0-20823 GCA_037355805.1 Ixodes ricinus | reverse complement strand
CATACACTGTTGTTATCTTTATCAGAATTTTGTATTATGGTCAAAGGTGGACTGCATATTTGCAATACTTTTTCACTTAAAAATATGTCGTACTAAAATATGTAGTATAGCCGATGACAAAAAGAGAATGGCTGGACGTCCTTCAGCACATGCTTGTGCTTTTCACCCCGCTTTGGACGGATGTGCTCACCTCGAGGCTCATGAGACGCTCAAACGTCATCGAAGGTAGCAGGCTGGCTGGCGGCGGAACAACGGAGACTTCTCCCTGCCTTTCTCATTCTGTCAGTGAGCGTGTACTTCTCATACTCTAACTTGGCTTAACCTGGACAGAGCTGAGTAGACATAGGCTTGGCAAGTGCCCTTACTGCATATGCGTTTGTACAGCTGAGGCAGTTTCTCAATCAAGAACACTGTGTATCTTACCTTCAAAACCACATTATTTCTGGTGGTGCAAAAGGAATTATAAGGCTTATTTTTGTTTGTATTGTCCTATTACGCATCGACTCCTTAGACTTAATGAGGAGTCAGACCCAGCCTGTTGAAAATTATAATGGCTGCCAGGTAATTGTTTGGCATTTAGTTAATATATCCAGTATTCAGTTAGGTATCCCAAGTCATCAGTCGTTGAGACGCCGTCTCTCAGTAAGCCAGTCATGTTTAACATGAATAAAAATGCTTCTCAAATAACGGCACTGTCGAGCACATATACTGAGCTCAAACAATCGCTGGGCACAAGCTAATCGTACTGGTTACAGACAGCCAACATCCCGGTTGGAACGTCCTACATCGCAATGTAGCTGAAGACTAGGCCAGAGCCCCACTCACTAAACCTCTGTGCTTTGTATCTTTTTAGCTAGACCACCTCTGACCCTACAAGCCATTGCAGCAAAAACGGCTTGACACATGATTATAAGCTCGACCGTACCATGGCGTCCAACTAGAAGGTCACATGGCTTGCTTTCTGCACTGAATTTGCAAGGATGGCTTGAAGCTTCTGCGTGGTTAACTTTAAGCTGAGATAGTTTGGAATAATGCTTCCAATTTTGAGTGTTTCCCGGCACGGTTAACAATTTGGTGATATAGTGCTGCATTGAAAAGTCTGTGCATTCATGACTGTATCACGTTATGGATGCATGCTAGCTCTTAAACTCGCTGTTCTGCAGAGAAATGAAATGCACTTTACTTCCAATTGCAGCTTCTCCGGGAACTTCATGGCATATGAAGCACCTTATGGCTGCGAGCTCTGGCCTGATCTTGTACTGTGGTCTGCGCAGGCCTCATTGCAGAGTCACACCAAGAGCATCACCAGAGTTTCCTGCCCGTGGTCGTCCTAAAGTTTTCTGGTGTAGGTATGCATCCTTTTTGTCTTTCTCTTAATGGTACTTCGGGCGTTTTTCTTTTCGGTGTCGCCGATTTGAGTCAAAATTGGTTAAGCACACGAATGGACGATATACAACTGTATCCCACATATTTGTGTCAAGATAACTTTTCTTTGCCAAAGTTACAGATTTTTCATGAGGGTTAGTCTTTTTTTGTTTTTATTTACATATTTATTTGAGTTTCCACGGGCAATACTAAAACGTTATGCCGGGGGCAAGGACAAGTTCACTGCTCTAACTTTTTCTCGACCGATTGCAAGAAATTTGGTTAATGTTGTGAAACCTCCTTCCAGCGCTTGCTGTACAACACGAAAAAAAAAAATACATAGGACATACTCTGTTTTTTAGACTGCGGAGGTCTGCCTGCCATAGATGTCGCGTTACTGGAGAGCAGGAAAATTCGATTGTTGGTTTTGCCATTGGTTTTTTTTAAGCCGTTGTCTTAATAGTTTTTGTAAATTTAGAGGTTTTCCTAAAACGCAAGCCGGGACGAATATTTAGTTTGATTAGTTAGCTGAAAATAATGATTGAGCACCCTTTAGTCAGTAAAATAAATACTGTGTGCCGCTGTTACACTCTAAAAAAGCTTAGTAGTATTTACTAGGTAAGAACTAGTAACTGCCTGTCACATATGTTACTAGGTACCTAGTAGCCTGAGGTAGTAAATTGTCAAGCTAGCAACGGTTACTATAGTCACGAAGCTAGTAACTGCTACTTTACCTGAAGTAGAATCCACGTATTTTACTACTCCTAGCCAGTAACTAGCGCTACCTAACGAAGACCGGAACGCAACCAATCACGTGATTACTGGCGAAAAAAAAAAAGGTGTGCGGTTATGCCACTTACCACCAGGTGGCGGGTAACAAAAAAAATTGAAATTGAAAATGAGTAATCCAGGTGTCGCTAAATACCGTCAAATTAACGTACACAAAAAAGAAGGCGATTATTTAGTTTATTTTACCTCTTCACATTTGAAGGTATAAACATACACATATAAACATACACACCCACATTTTTAGCACACACTTGACAGAATGCATTCAACACAAACACACGCACACACAAACCTTATCGCTAACTTACGGGCGGGGCAGTGGGATCGAACCCAGGAGGTTCCCAGCGCAAGGTTTCGAAGTGAGACGCGCATTCACTGCCACTTCACCGCTGAGTTCTTGACTGCCATTAAGCCTTTTATACTAACCATTTATGCGCAAACTTGTCGTCGTGTATCAGCACGTCAGATATTCGCAGTCGAGCAGGTGTTACGCGACGAGGCAAACCGCATGAAAGCGACGGGAACAGTTGCCAAGGCGATGAGTGACGTTTCCTAGAAATTAAAAAACCGAGCGACGCGACAGTTGACCGTGAGAATCGCCGTCGCTCGTCGTTGCCTCCGTCGACTGCCTCGTCGCTCGTTAAATCGATACATGCGGTCGCCGTCGGCGAGAGAGGGCTTTCTACGTCTCCGCAGCGAACGAAGGTAATTGACGGAGAGTACGACGCAGCCGCACTCCTTTCTAATGCTGGGTGCTACAAAAATGCATGCAAAATATCGCGCAGCTCGCGTCTTAATTTTGCAGAACACTGACGAACGCTCGCGTTTTTTGTGGCAAATTCCAGAAAGACTCGTGAATGCCAAAAGCAGTTTTTTCATTACTCCGTGCTTACATACACTATTAACGACGCACATCAACGGTTGTGACAGTGCACTGTCACGACCGAAGACAGCTCAATCAGAATCATTCAACCACCGAGCACACACAAACCGTAAAGAAGTTCTCAGTGTCAAGTAGGAGGTGGAGAAAAGCTTCTTGACGACGAAATTCAACCCAGTGACAGCGGCACCGGCTCGTTAGAAGACCGGAGGTGTCCAAGTCCACGCACACACTGCCCTGTCGAGCGCACGAACGTTAAATATGCACTCCAACGAGGGAACACGAGAGCTGCACACGACACAAGGCAAAACGGCAGTTTCACATCGAAGAAATTAGCGTCTTGCGAACTCCGACTGGCCCCGACCGCCCAACTTACTTGTCGTACAATGTTGCCAAGCGTCTTGTGAGAGAAAAACATATGATTTAAAAAAATACAAAAATACAAAAAAAAAGAACAGAATGAACTTTTCTTGTTTCTGAAGACGTTTTTAGTATAAGAGGCCAGGCTATTTTCATCCCAGTTAAAACCAAAATGAAAATATAAACGCTCACAAACCAATGCAAACGAGAAGGAAAGAAGTGTAAGCCGCATGGCCATTGCATCAACAATGGCTGCTGCGCTCGCTGCAGCGCTGGCCTAATGCTGGTACGGAGGCTGCGATTGCTATATATCAGCTGTAACGCTTAAACATGCCACCATACAATATTTGACGCTACGATTGCGTGTGGATACCTCCCCTGCGATCCGAAACAGTAAGCATGTCGCTAATGCTGGCAATCGGCGAAGCAAGCGCCGCCTACTTCTACGCGCCTTTGGGGTAAATAGCTAGTGCAAGGTAGTAACGGTCAGAAAAGGTAGTAATGGCTGCATTTGCTGCTTTTTTACTACCTATCGCGCGTTTGAGGTAGCAAAATATTAGTGAAAGGTAGTAACGGTCAGAATAGGTAACTGCTGCAGTTACTTGGGCTTTTTTACTAGCTTTTTTTTAAGAGTGTAGTGCCAAGTCGAGATCCGCGCTTTTTTGGCATTTTTCTCAGAGTAGTACCCATTTTTATCGGTTAGCCTCTTGGTGCGCCAACTAAACTCTTTCTATCCAGACACCTGCCCTCTGCTGGTACACTCTACCCTCATGCTCAGTGAGTGTATGAACTGGAGTTGTATCCCCAGTCGACACTCGTTGAGCATGAGGGTAGGAAAATCTTTCCATTGCAGCAGAGCCATATATTGGGAGGGTTTGGCCAGTCTATGATTTCGCTACCGTAGTGTCCCCCTCCCGAGTGAGCCAATCAGCCCGCGGCACAGAGCGAGAGGCGTGAGCGCATGCGCGTGAACTCTCGGCTGCTCCCAGCTGCGCGGGGAAGGCCGCCATTTTCATTCATTTGCCGGCATGGGATCGATATCCAAATTGCGGTTCTTTTCTTTTATTTGGCAGGCTCTGGCAATAAAATGATATAGTGTTATTCTTCGGTGGCTTAAAAAGCTAAAGAATGAAGTTTCTCCATGTTTGAACGCAAATTTTTATTCAGGCGAAAAAGAAATAAGCTTGTAGCAGACGACGCATAGCCTCAACAGTGCTCCGCGCCGACAGCGTTGCGTCAAAATGGCGGTCGTCTCCTCTTTGCTGCCTTCTTTCTCTCTCGCTCCTCTGGCGCTCTCCTCCCTTTCCTCCTCTCTGGCGCCTTCGTCGCCACACCCACTGGCCAAACTCTCCCAATATACGGCTCTGCATTGCAGTAGTAGTTTTTTTATAGTCTTTACAGTTGAATGTGAATATTCGACAGAAATCTCTCAGGTTGGGGCGAAAGAGAGTTAAACGAACGCATTTAATCATTTGCCTTAATTAGGTACCCATCATTTCAAGGCCTACATGGCCTTGTCCTCGGGGGTGACTATGGCTGTGGCAGTGAAGGAGCAGTTTTTTAATAGGTACAAGTACAAAGTATAAAAATAAAAGGATCTATGTGCTGATCATGAAAGAATATGCTAGCCATTGTAATGTAGCTCTGCCAAGTACTTGAGTGTGATTTGTTTTTATTTTCAGCTACTTGGGTGCCTCAAGATCTGGAGATCCAAGTGGCCACAAGCTTGGACTCAATCTTCTTCTGTGGTCTGGCCAGGACCATGGGGGAGGTAATCCCAGCAACAAGAGCATCGCAGTATCTCCCTGCCTGTGACTTTTGATTAGCGTCACGACAGGGGAGTCCTCGTGCCACCAGGTGTTAGGTATGCTACTCGAAATAAGCATTCTTCTTACCTATTCCTTAAGTGAAACAGCAAAAGCACTACTAAGCCTAAAATGCAAAAGACATATTCAAATCTTGGGTTGGATGGAGTTCCAATTACAAAAAGGAGTCTGCAGACATGATTAACATGTGAACCTTAAAGCCCGCGGATGTAGGTTTGACGGTGTCACAGAAATAACTTCCCGCAGATGGCTTCGCTCGTGCTATACCCGAACAAATTCTTAAAATAATCATTGTGTTACGTTGGTGTCATCAGTCTTATGTACCTATCGCGCCCAGCAGTCGGGAGATGTGAAATATAAAAAAACAGGAACTTGCACATTGTCAGCTCTGCAAAGATTTATATAGTGAACAGAGCATAGCACGTTCAGCTTAAGAAAACAATTCAGTGCAGGCCTATATTCATGGTTCACATATGTGTAATTGCCCTTCATAATGAAGTGAAAACTGCTTAAGTTGTGGCCCACGACAGGCTTTCTATTAGTGTTAAAAAGTGTTATGGTGTTTTAAACAGCTCGCACCAAATAGTTTTTTGAAATACATAGGTTCATGGAAATTATTATGTGGATGTTTGCAGACAGTCATGGTGAGACCAATCTTTAATGTCAAGTGTTCCACTTATTCAGAGTTGGTTGAGCCTGTAAATATTGTAGGTCGCAAATTAAATTTTTATGGTATGCAATGGGCACAATCGTCCGTAATGACTAGCTCTACCTAGGGGAACTTTATACGTTTACTACGGCAAGATGGTTTCGCAGAACTAAGTATTTCTTTTATTCAACTCCTGCACTAACCTTGTCTCTAGAAACTTTTTATATTCTTTACGATGCTGAGATAAGATTCTGGAAATAGTTTTTCTAGAACTACGCTAGATATTTCCAGTTCATCAACTTCCTCGCAAAGCATTCGAGAGAGCCAAACCTTGTAATGTACGGAGGGAACTCACCGAATGACGCGACTGACAGTTTGAAACAGTCGGCACTGTAACAGTAATAATGACATGCCACTTGCTTATGTAATGCTCATTGTCGCAGATCAAACTGCTTTTTCCGTCTACACTCATTTTCGGTAGAATCATTCACCGAACTCCCTCTCGAGACTGCAGCGCTTGGTTCTCCGAAGTAATTTGCATGAATATAAATGCAACAGGTTTCTTTGAGTGTGCGTCTAACACATATTCTTCATATTGAATGTGCTAACTGTATTCATGACCATATCCATAATTGTATTCGCATTCTACCTAATAATTTTTATTTTGACATTTGAGTTTTCGACAGTACTTTTCTTCACATCTGTGCTTGTCGAGCCGTACTCAAGCCCATACATCTTGTCTTTCACTATTACATCAATATATAAAAGTGTTGATGCCGAGTGAGAATTCAAGCTACCGAATCTGTCATGTGAGTTAAGAACCAAGAAAGAGCTCTATAGACGAAATTTTGTTAAAGAGGGCTGTATGGGTATCAGAATAGCACATGCCATGCTAAAAAAATGCAAACTCTTGTTAGGTATGCAAGGATGACAGTGCTGCGCCATTTCTGATATGTCACAACAAGATCAGTGGCATACAGTGTTCCATATGGATAGTTTAGACTGTCGAATTCAAAGCCTAGAAGTTTTCATTCAAGAATGCTACTTGACTACAATGTATTCAGATATCTGGAGCACACGAATTACATGACACGCGTGACCAGCACTTCAGCTGGATTCAATGTAACATCGATAGCTAGCGACGTACGAATCGCAATGACAATACGTACAATCATTGTGAACTGGACGCGGTCCTGAGTATGTGAACAGTATACAGACGTGCTTAAAGCATTGCTGTCAGATATTGATACAGTACGTACCGCTGTAACTAGATGCGTCGTCCAGCGAATGATCTGCTACCGTTCTTAGGTTTCACTTGAAGGAATTTGCATGAAAGACGTAGCATTAGCTACACGTGTCAGCGTACTGCTTGAACGTGACGTCAGTTGATCAGCAGGTAATATGCATCAGAAGTTGAATGATAGCGAGCATAACTCTGTACCATATGCATGATTGTATTCAGTACATATCATGAGCGCTGACACGTACGGAATAACTTTTATTCTGACATTTGAGTATTCGGCAGTACTTGTCTTCACATCTGTGCTTGCTCGAGCTGTACGCAGCACATACATCATGTCTTTCACTATTACATCAATATATAGAAGTGTTGATGCCGAGTGAAATTCAGCTACCGAATATGTCATATGAGTTAACAACAAAGCAAAGAGCTCTATAGACGAAATTTTGTGCAAAGAAGGCTGTATGGGTATCAGAATAGCACATGCCATGCTAAAAAATGCAAACTTTTGTTAGGTATGCAAGGATGACAGTGCTGCGCCATTTCTGATATGTCACAAAATGAATCAGTGGCATACAGTGTTCCTTATGGATGTTTAAACTGTCAAATTCAAAGCCTAAAAGTTTTATTCAAGAACGTTCCTCACTACAAATGTATTTAGAGATCTGAGCCACCGACTCATGCAAGACTATGTGGCAAACATTCATTTTCATGTGGATTACGGTTTACAAGGTCTAGTCTGCACTGATTTATTGCATTCATGCTGAAACTGGGAGGGGTTCTCTGGGTATGAATAAAGAGATAAACATTTCTTGAAATCAAAATATTTGAGAACGGACAAAAGGAATGATATTAAAGCGGTATCTTAGATTCTCTTTTCTTTGTCTTATCTCTAATTATCACTTTATTTCATGTGAGGCATTTAGTTTTTTAGGGCGCAGCTCTTAGGTGCCCGTTTCGCGGCGTCGCCATCGGCATAACTGCCCCGCTAAACTTGGCAGGAAATTGAATTAATGTAGAGGTCATTTGACATTAATTTTTCAGCTAAATCTAGTGGAGAAACTGTGTTTGTTTCTGGCTGACGTGACACAAAGTCATGTGATGTCGTTTTCCCGCTACATTTAGTGGGAAAACTGAATTGGTGTTGAGGTCACGTGACATCAATTTCCCTGCTAAATTTAGTGAGAAAATTTTCCTGCTAAATTTAGGGAAATTTCCCGCTAAATGGGAGGGAGCAGAAGAGGAGGAGGGGAGGGGGAGGAGGCATACCCTCCCATCCTCCTCCTCAAGATCTGCGCTCTAAGTTCGCATTACAGAGTATTGTAAACGTCTTTTATTTTTCATCTCATGTTTATTCAATTTTTGTATCGCAGGTGCGCTCGCAGCACAAATCTGGGTTGTGCTGACCCTCTACGCACAAGTTGGGAACTCCTGAGTGGCAAGAGTGGGAGTTTGGCCTGACAGCTCAAGGGACACCTTTGTTCAGTATTGAATTTATAATTATCATCTTTTGAGCAAAGTTAAGCTTTGCTGCATGCAATTCTTCTAGAAATAAATACTTGCTACCAAATTTACCACGTCACTACATTTCGCCACTGCTATTAGTGCTCCTCGAGGACCTCGGACAAGAGCTTATTTGTGTGCAAACATCATGCTTGTTTCAAACCAATCGCTGATGTAGAGACTCGCTGACATCCAGCATTCCAATGGAACGCTGGATGTCTGCGAGTCTCTCCTGAAGGATGCAAGTGGGGAAGGAACCATACAGTCGTATCGTATTAGGGGACATGCTATAGGGTGTTCTTTGTATGCTTTACAGATTTGTTGAAAAAAAAGCCGTAAAAGCTACACTTACGCGGTCAGTGCACGTGAGTTATATGGCCAGGGGGCATGGTATAAAGGGCTAATTGTAATGATGAGTCGGCTTATTAAAGGGAAGTGCAAGACTTCTTTCAGAAAACTAGATGGAGGTTGATTCTAGTGTAGTTTTATCCCGTGAATCTGAATATCACGTTCGTTTTCTCCAAAGATATAACTAAACTTGAGAAAACACAAAAAACATCCGACCAGTAGTGACGTCGTAAGGGGATTTTTCAGCTGCCAAGCATGTGTCGCTTGAGGGCCGCGCGTCCAATCGCAAGCTTTCTAGGTGTATTCTCCCGCACTGGCACCAGTCGTGATGTCTTTTTTTCCCCTTTTTAAAAATAGCGTGTGCGTGCATAGCTTTGATTGGCGCTGAAGATGCGTGAGCAGAGATTTCGAAAGCTCCTTTTGTGACGTCACTCTCCGGGAAAGAGTGCCTCCAGTGATACTTTAAAAATGATTCTATGCAGCCTCGATTCACCAAATTACCAAATAATTTTGATATTTGAGATTCTGGAGGTCAAATGAAGAAGATTTAAATGTGTTTCCTCAAATACAAAACCACTCTAGCTTCCCTTTATGTATAATATGTTCCTTAAATTTTTAATTAGTGAAAATAGACCCATAATTCCAATTAGAAAGTTGCTAAGCATCATCGAAAAACACTAAATCAACCCTTTGCGTGAATATATAAGACAGAAGCAGCATTTTACGGCGTTCTAAAAAAAAGGCTTAATTAGGACGCGTTTCCAGACTTCGGTTTCTTATCAGAGCGCATCTTTGCACCTGCGATGCTGCTGACCAGTGGCTGCAGTGCGAAGCCACCTCCTCGCCTCCCTCGTAGGATGGAGGGAAGCAAGGCGCACGTGTGTTGCGCGACTAAACCCCTGAGGAACAGGACCGTGGGCGCAGAGATGCGCTCCGATAAAAACGAAACCTAGAAACGGATCCAGATAAAGCGTTTTTACAGAACGCGTAAAATGCTACCCCTGCATTATATCCTTCTAAAAAGAGTTGATTTAGTGGTTTCCGATGACTCTCATCAAGTTTCTAATTGAAACCATGTGTTCATTTTCAGTAATTAAAAAGTTAATTAACAAATTGTATTTAATTATCCGACTGATCGTTACGATTAGGCCCCTATACTACGTACCCCTGGCCGTATAACTAACCTGCACAAACCACAGAAGTGTAGCTTTCACGACCTTTTTAAACAAATATGTAAAGCTTAAAAAATCGCCCTGTATAACAGTGAAAAGGCGATACCACCATGGTGAAGCCATATGGCTCCACCATGGTGGTATCGCATTTTTGCTGGTATAGGATGTCCCATATTACGTTATGCTTGTATGGTTCCGTTCGCCTCCATGGTTCCGACACGATCCACTACGCTGGTATAGGATGTCCCATAATACGACACGCTTGTATGGTTCCGTCCGACTGTATGGTTCCGCCTTAATCCACTATGTTGGAGCCGCCTTTTCGCTGGTATAGGATGTCCCATATTACGGTTACGCTTGTATGAGGTTTTTCCATCATCTTTCCGTCATCAAGATTTTCCAATAGGGGATGGGACTTCCTATCCGCCCAAAACGCCCTTATTGACTGCGCAATGAGAGAAATTGAACTTATGTTTCCGCTTCGAACGAACCATAGGACCCCGTCATGTGCAAACTATGTTTAATGGAAACTTGCCCCATCCCACCATTAAAAGCAGTCCCCATCAAGGTGTCACCTGAAAGCCCTACAGCCGATGGCGACTACGTCGTGTCTCCGAACATAGACATTTTTTTCGCCAAGCAACTTAGTATTGCACATTCAATTGTTTCTATCCTTGATGATTCCACTTCGCTCTGGGTTGTCAATCTCGGGTATAGCCCACAACCACTACCCAGAGGAACTTCTCTAGCCGACACATCGCCGTTGTCTAAAGAAACACTCTCGGTCATTACCGACAACGACCGACAAACTCCAGATTCAACTCCGCCGTTGACCTCTGATCTCGTTTAACTGGCCAACATGATTGATTCGGCGTTGACGGGACCCGAAAACAACATACAGAGCCTTCTCTCGAAATATCACGAAATCTTCGACTTGCCAGCCCATCCTCTTGGCCGATTATCCACCACCAAACATCGCATTGACACCGGGACCCACCCACTTTACACCACAGGCCTTATCGACTTCTCAGTAAGTCGAACGTCTGACATTACAAAACCGAGGTGGACAAAATGCTTTCGGGAGACATCATACTTCTCTCTTCTAGTCAAGAGTCCTCTCCTGTGGTTTCGGTCAAAAAGAAAGATAGGTCCTGGCGTTTTCGCGTCGATTACCGTAGGCTGAACAAGATAACCAAGAAAGATGTGTACCCATTGCCTGGAATCGATGACACCCTACTAGACTGTCTACACGGTGCCAAGTACTTTTCTTCATCGACCTTCGGTCAGGTATTGGCAAATTAGTGCGGACGACAACGACAGAAAAAAGACTGCTTTCATTACCTCCAGACGGCCGCTATAGAATTTAAAGTCATGCCATTTGGTCTGTCTAATGCCCCCGCTACTTTCTGAGCGAATGATGGACCGCCTTTAAAAGGTTTACGGTGGACAACCTGTCTGATGCTACTTAAACGACTTATCATATTTTCCAGCTCGTTCTCATTGAATCTTGCACGCTTAGGATCAAGTCTTGCATCGCTTCATAGAAGCAGGTCTCCAACTACATTCTCGAAGTGTCAATTCGACGCCCCAGATAAATGTTTTAGGTCACTTGGTTGACGTGCATGGAGTTCGACCAGACCCTTGACAAGATAAAAGCCGTCCAACATATTTGCGACACCTCAATCACCATAAAAGATGTCCGGAGTTTTGCCGGGATTCGCTTTACTTTCGACGCTTTATTCACCATTTAACTCAAATTGCTCGTCCCCTGACAAACCTCCTCAAGAAAAACCAGTCCTTCTCCTGGCAACCGGAACAAGAAGCTGCTTTCACTCGTTTGAAGGACGCCTTAAGGTCTCATCCTGTTTTAGGACATTTTCACGACTCTGCACCCACTGAACTGCGCACGGACGCCAGCGGTTATTGAACTGGCGCTATTCTAGCACAGCACTGAACTTGGAGAGGAATGTGAATGAAGCTTACGCCAGTCGTACACGTCCCCCAGCCGAACAAAATTGCACGGATAACCGAACGGGAGTGCAGCTGTTGTATGGTCCATTATGAAATTTCGTCCTTAGCTATTTGGCAGACAATTTTCTGTTATTACAGACCACCGCGCCCTCTGCTGGCTTTCTCGTTTAAAAGACCCAATCGGCAGACTTGGACACTGGGCTCTGTCTTCAGGAGTACGATTTTAAAGTCGCATACAATCTGGATGACTCCACCAAGATGCCGACTGCTTGTCTTGACACCCTGTCGACCCTATTGACCAAACAACCGACGACACCAACTTCTCCGTACTTAATATTTTCAACTTTTATGAACATCGCAGAAGAGCAGCGTTGCCTGACACAGCTCTACAGACCACGATTGACAAAGTCATTTCAGATTCCACTCAACCCTCCTCTAGGCTTTACACTGTTAACAATGGCATTCTTCACCGGACACAATTTTCGGCAACATGGTTCGTTTACTTTGGTAATTCCCAAACACCTTCAACACACAGTACTAGTCGAATTGCACGATGCTCCCAACCACACGGTATTTCTGGGTGTCGTCCGCACCTACGCAAGGGTCAAGCATTACTCACTGGCCCGATATGTACAGGAGCATTTAACGGTTACGTTTCCTCCTGCGATTCCTGCCAGCCCCGTGCAAGACCCACAATCCCGGCCCGTTGGTCCCCTGCAGCCCTCTGCGTCCCACGGTCTGCCCATTTGACCAAGTAGGAGTGGAGCTTCTTGGTCCGTTTCCATCCTCCTCAACTGGAAACCGCTGGATCGCCGCGGCCGTTGATTACTGAAAGATGCTACGCCATAACAAGGCCGCTTTTGACTAGTACGGCGGTAGGCAGTTGCGCAATTTATTTTAGAAGACACTAATTCTCAAGCACGGAGCACCTCGAGAACTTCTGTCCGACCGTGGGCGCCCTTTTGTGTCACAACTCGTCACCGAAATTCTACAGCTATGTGTCATCGTCCACTGAAAAACGACCGCCTACCACCCACAGACCAACGGGCTGGTGGAGCGCCTCAAGCGGACACGTTCTGATATGTTGTCGATGTATATCTCGGCTGACCATCACAACTGGGACACAGTTCTTCCTCATGTACATTTTCGTACAACTCTCTCCTTCACGACACAACCGGTTTTTCGCCATTTTACCTACTATTCTCACCGCGAGCTGAACCTTATGATTGACACCTTTTTTTCACCTGCAAACCAACACTCCACTTACAGAACACACTTCCGAAGCCATATGCCGCGCCGAAGAGGCACGTCAACTAGCACGGCTTTGAACACTCGATTCGCAGGAACGACAGTGCGCCCGCTACTACCAACTATATAGTGTAGTTTTCTATTTTCCGGGTGACCTTGTTCTGGTATGGACGCCTCAAAGACGTGTTGGTCTCGCTCAGAAAATGTTTCCACGCTACACTGGGCCCTATCGTGTCGTCGCACGAGCGAGTGACGTTACCTATGTGGTGGAACCTTCACAACTCCTCTCTCGCGATACACGCCGCACTCAAGACGACACCGTCCACGTTGTGCAACTCAAACCGTACATAGTTCTAGCTAACGGCAAGACGCCGTTTTCGTCCGGAGGGGGATAATGTGACGAAGAAGAAGATGCGGAAAGACGACGCCGACGGTGGAAAAAGAAGACGATGTCGGCGGTCCACGCTCTGAAGGACTAACCACCATATCTGTATTTCTTATTCCCTTCACTGTATAGTAAATCATTTTCACTATCACTGTAACAATATAATGCATCGAAATGACCAATGGTGTAGCTGCCAAAACATGGCTATCATTCTGTTCTCACTTGTCTGATGTCCAATTGAAACATCATAAAAAATTCAAAATTTCACTTTTTTATTTTCCTCGAAAGGCGACCACGAGACCTGCCGGGTGCAAACCAGTTTCCAAACACGGCGCTGTTGGTCCCACTTGCTAAAAACGTCGATTCGTACCTGCACACGACATTCATCTAATCGTCGACTGTCCACGAAAGGTGCCTATTCGCAAACTCCACCCTAAACCGCATGTGATTTTGCGTCAAGGGTGGCCTCTGGCAAGCCATTCTACTGCGGAGCCCGACTGAACGAAGGCGTTCTCCGATGACACTCAGGGACACCTGAAGGCCAAGTCCGTCTCGTATCTCCTGGAAAGCAATAAAGAATCACAGTAGGTTGCGGCCACAATCCATATGTCTTCCTCTTCTATATTTCTTCTTGGGCGCCCACTTAGAGCCTCGTTCCTAATTCTCGCCGGTTCGCGAAAAGCAGGCACAATGCGTGTTACGGCTCCTAGTGAGCACCTCATCTTCGCAGCAATACTCCTCCTCGTCCGACCTTTCTGCACAAGGGTCGAGATATAAACCCTTGTCGCATCGTCAAGTCGCGGCATCCTATGCCGTTTCGGCAAAAATAAATGGAGACTACACCGTTGCCTTTGCTATCCTGTAGCGCAGGCCCTGCCGCCCACAGCCTTTGACAGTCTATCGCCCAGCAAATTGTCGCTTTAGGGAAAACTGCGGTTAAAAGATATACCTCCGCTCACAACGCCCACACACCCCCAAAAATAAACAAGTAACGAGCTTATGGGCGCAAGGCGCTTTGGCATCGCTCGGCAGAAAAAAATGAGAAATATTATAGCTCTCCCAATTCGGGCTTTAGGATGAGCTACTTTCTGCCCGCTACCCCCCATTCAGACATCTAGCATGACGCGGCACTCTCGCTATCGGCGCGCTCGGCAACAATAGCGTCCCGTATCGCGATTTTGCCGCTCCGGTCGTCGGTCACTTGTGCTGTTCCTTTTTCGTTGCAACTGTACCATAAGTTCAAAGTTATTTCTTAATCAGTCCTAAAATATTGAAATAATTTATTCAAACTTAACAGAATTTGATAAGGCATAATATTGGACTGACAGATTTACCGTCTCACCTTATTTTGCTGCTAAACACACTAGGGAGTTTTAGAATAGCGGACGCTAAAGCTTTGCGTACGCAAAGAATAACGACGTCGCCACTGCGCATGCTCTGAACGCAAATCAGGTTTTGCGCTTTGCGTGCTTAAGCGTGCGTATTTCTCGGAATAGCGTGCGTACGCAGAGTCTTTGCGCTTCTCCAAGGAGGATTCGTGATGACAAGTTGGCTAAAGCCAAGTCGAGCAGAGTTAAAAAATGGCGGCTTCCGGGATTATGTTGGCGGCTGCTTTGGCGGCGTCGTGAGTGCGACGTCGGCGGCATCCTCGCGACTGCAATTTTCAATACGGGACGACATTGTACTCTGGTTTGGCAACGATCACCGGCAACTTGATGCTTGCGACGCGCGAACATTTCTCGGCGAAGGTACGATGTGCGAAGGTCAGTACACGAGACCTCTCTTGCCGAGGCGACGCAAGCGGATACGACCGGTCAACCGCAGGCGTCGCATTCTCATGTTTAAACAAATCTAAAATGCTACTCTGAACCAAAAAACTTGTTTTTTTTAAAGTTACAGCATTTCGTGTGTGAAATAAATATTGTTACTGTATCTTGGTGGCGTCGCAAGCGCGAGATGCTTGGGCTTTTGCGTTGCGACAGAGAAACGGTATTCTAAAACTCTCTTGCGTCGCGTGCGCTAATACAAGCGCTAAATTTGGCACTAGCGTGCGCTAAAATTGCGTACGTTATTCCAAAACTCCCTAACTGACGGCTCCTTCTTAGACGTCGCAGCTTGCTCGTTATCTCTGTGGTAGCGGCAGATGCAATTACACTTCCTGCAATCAGTCCGCTGTTGGCCATTCTCTTCCCTGCATAGTGCTGCATGGGACCTGTAACAAAAAGAGCCCAAGCGTAAGTTAAAATGTGCTGACCGTCAGGTTAACAGATTTTGCCGACGTCATCGTATGCACCATGCAAACCGGTTGTGGAGTGGACCTTTCTCGAAAAATTGAACTGAAGACAGTTTCCTCAAAGCCTTAACAATACTATTTATATTGCCAATATGGTAAAAGGGCAAAATGTTGTTAAAGGTATACTGCAAAGAAATTGTGGAGTCTATTTTATTGTTCAAATGTCAACCACGTTCTGGCCACACCACCGAGACACCAATCGTTTGCTCGAAAAGACACAAAAACGTTATTTAAAACGAATATGTCTCAGAAGATCTTCTAAGACGCATCACGTTTGTGACGCCTGAAGTCCGGTTCAGCAGAGTTAGACAGGGTTCGTGCGCTCACAGCTCTCCGCCATGTTTCCATGGAGCGGTGCTGCTTTATGTGGAGTGTGATGAAACGGTATTTTTTTTGTAAAAATTATTTTGGCGTCGTTTTTATAAAACAATTGATGTCTCCGTGGTGTGCCGGAAAATGGTTGAGATCTAGACAGTAAAATAAGTGCTCAAATTTTGTTGCAGCAACCCTTTAAAAGAGAAAAAAAGAACAAAGTAGGCTGTTGTTTTCAAAAGTTCACATTAAACATCCTGTTTATAACTCCCTACACGTTGTGCTAGTTTCCTTTTTATTGTTTTATAATCTCAATAACTTTATAGAGTGGGTGACAGCGCAGCAATAAAGCACGTGATTAAGCATGTAAAAATGTCCAAGCCTAAAAAGGTTTACAGCTCATTGCATGCTTTTGAAAAATCACACCAAATAAAACAATATATGGCAAAAACTGTACGATGCTTGAATTGCAGCATGCAAGCTTAAGAAATTCAAGTTGAAAAAAAATGTCTAGTAATTTAGTTTTACAAACTATAATTCTCTTCACCCTCTGCACAATTACCGGGCGGAAAAAAGCAAAAGGCTTCCATTCTCATCATTATCATGTGCACTGCAAACATGCTGAGATAAAAAAATAAAGCTGGAGTCGTGTATGAGAGGTTCCACTTTTTGATATATTTCTAGAAAGGATAGTTTACATGTACAGCACAGAGCTAAATCAACTATAAAGCAACGCTGACTTGAAGTTAACATAAAACTGATACAGTAGTTCGTCAATGTCAGAACATTAAAATAGACCAAAATCAGCACTTTTCCCAGCAATTAATAATAGTAATGCTGCATCGTTAGGTCTCGAATGTGAGTGAAGCTTTTAAAATCGCCTAAAAGACTTTTCAGAAGACGAACTTACCCTAGAAAAAAAATTGGCTTTGTTTATCTATGGCGCCCGTGTGCTAACCGCGCATCCTCTGACTGGCACAGCAACTGACAGATGGCGGCAGCGGCCCCGGCGGCTTACGGCAGCTCAGTAGCCGCCCGGTCGTGCGAAAAGCACGCGACATGCATCTGAAATTACTCGAAAAACCACCGGCTTTTTTAGTTTTGTTTTCATTTAATGTGTTTTATTTGGAGCGAAAAGAAATGTAATGTTCTGACAATTATAGAACCGAAAAATTGTGCGCCATTTATGACCCAAAAAGGTTGTCTGGGCTTGGCGCGACTGGACGGCTGCAGAGCTGCGATAAGCCGCCGGGGCCGATGTCGCTATATGTCGGTTATTGCACCACTCAGAGGGTGGACATTTAGCAGACGGACGCCGTAGGTGAAAAACAAAATAGTTGTATATATGTTTTTACTTTTTACTCAGGTAAGGTTTCTTCCTGAAATTTTAAGCAATGATTTGACCATCTTTAGGCACCTCTGTGGTAAATCGTAGTGTGATACATCCCCAAACCAATTTACGCGATCACTTGAATGGCCTCACCCAGACTCAGGACCCTGCAGCAGAGCTCTAGTGTATGCGTGAACAGGCCTTAAAGCATAATCAATATAGATGTACATCCAACAGTTATATTAGGCAGATATTGAACAAGGAATTGCCTGACTTTTTCAAATAATCTCAATAATTTGAGTCGTAATTCCATTATACATTAAAATTAAACGCACTGAAAGGGTCCTATCAATCTTTTATGAGCCTTGATACTTTCAAAAAGCAACGTGTGTTCTATACTCCGTTTTACTATAGTAAGTAACAGCTCAAGAAGATAGGGTGAGGGACAGGAAGGCTGGGGAGGAGGAAGCAGACGGAACGCTGAAGAGAGGAGGAGGTTTCCCCTCTACTCTTCCAGCGTTCCGCATCCTTCCTTCTGCCCTGCCTTCCTTTCGCTCGTCCTACCTACTTGAGTTGTAATTGAATATTGAGAGGAGATCGAGGAGTGGCGCTCCCTGGCGGCCACCTCGGGAACTTACGCTCTGTGCCAAACAAATCCTTCGACCGCAGTCATTAGTGCATTAGCTGCCATAAATGACGGCTACACAAGAGATCGGTAAAGATATGTAGCACTATTGTTTTCTCCTAAACGCATCCATGTAAATGTAATGTAGCCCCTTTGTGCTCAATGTCACCGAAGCTCTCTTGGAAGGCTAAGCAAGCGCATGCGTGGTAGTGGCGGATTGAGTGAGGGGGGGGGTGTCGGCTACTGACCCTCCTCTTGAATTTTTTGTGCAAAAATCTAGGGCGGAGAAACAGTGGAGGGGGGGAGAGTTCTTGACCACATATTACGCTGAGCCTCCCCCCCCCCCTTTCAATAAATACCGTCGTCGGCCCCCGCGCGCGCGCCGCACCAACCACGTTGTGTCGGCCGCGCTCCCTAGATAGTGCATGGCTTGCGTGGCGTCCATGTTTTCCTAAATCATTCGCAAAACACTCACATCACTTTTCAGTTACCCCGTCTCTAGCGACAATCATGGACGAAATCGCCGAAAGCCAGAGGTATCTCGTTGAGGGAGAGGACGTGCTCAACTGCGATTATGTCATCGAGTGCAGCGTTGCATCACAGCCGGTGGCGGACAGTGTTCAGATCGTCGCGTACGTGCTGCAGTCCTTCGCACCGCATAGACCCGGTTCAAAAGCATGCTTCGAGCACTGCGCTACGCAGTGCTTGACGAGTATTTATCCCCCTTAAGTAATGCTTTGACCAAACCCTTAAGGTAAAAAAAATCAATGAAGCGTTGTACGCTAAGCGGGTGCTGGCGTCTGAGTTGTTTTCCACACAGCGATTGTTTGTGGTGATGATGATGATAATGAAACTGCACCCCCTGTGATTCGATCTCCTCGACAATAGCTGCTTGCAGCACAGACGAAGGCAATACCAGACGAGGGGAGAAAGCTCAAGCACTGGGAAGGCTGGAGAGCAGAGAAACCTACTCTCCTCTCTAACGATTTTAGTGCTCTCCTTTTTCTCTCGCCCTCCCGGCCCCTCTTCTCCCGTCCCGCCTTTCTAGAACTTGCCCTTTCTCTCCTCGCCTCCACTGCACACAACTAGTGACACGGACTATTAGCGACGTGCGGCACCTAAAGTGTGTCTCTGGGTTAATTTTGCGATTGGCCGAACCATAGCTTCTTCTATACTTATAATGCTTGCCAGATCACCGGCTGACGGGAAGGGAAATCTTGCCAGTCACAGCAAGGTGGAGGCAATATTGCCTGTCGTCAGGACAAGGCAAACTCGGTTTGTGACGTCACGGATGGAGACCATGAGGGGGCGCCACCGAAACATCTCAGAGCTAATAGAAGTGGAGCATAATGGAAAGAGGCTCTGATGACATCCTGGTCCGGCTCTCTAGCTCCTGCAAGGGCCACTAGTCCTCTAACTCGAACCTTGCTTGCAGCTCTTCACTCCGCTACCAGGGCCACAAGTTGTGCTAGCAGGCTTGCAGCACCAGCTGAAGGATTTGATGGCCACCTATGGAAATGCAAAGCATAAAGAAAGTAATCACCTAGCACTGCAGCAAATAAAAATGAATGAAATCATACAAATGCTTATAGATAAAATTTGAAGATTCATCTCAACCACCCAGGTATTGTGAAGCTAGATGGACCTTGCAGCACAGTAAGCCTCAGGCAAACTGCAGGCATGTCGTTTTGGTTTACAGCCTGATAACACGGGATCAGAGGCCAAGCCTCGCAACAAAGCCAACTTCTAATTAGCGGCCAATAAGACATTGAAGTGTAAATATTTAGAATGCATTCATAAACAAGATGAGCATGGCACGTGACGACCCACATGCCCTAACAAAATCGTGTCATTCAACCAAAAATTCTTTAATGCTCTTGAAAACTGTGGCTCGAACAAAGGCCACCAGCAAAATGATACCTTAAGTAACCGTCAAAATGTTAAACCCCGGTACACAAATAGAAGTGTGAAGAGCAACTTACAAGGACCACAAGAAAGTACTTGCCTCTCAGACCTTATGGTGGCCTACTTTGAAAGAAATGGCTTAGTCTTGCAGCTATTATTTCAACTGTCTGCTCGCGTGATGGGTATAGTATGCCCAACATCTGTATCAGATTGGAGATATATCGACATCTTGTAGACCCTGTGATCGGGAACGATTTACCTCAAAGCTAGCCTGCACTCTATTACTGCATGGAAATATAGTTCAACGGTCCAGTTGACTGACGGATTACAGAGGAAATTGCACGAAAGAGAGGAGCCTGCTTTAAGTTGTTGGTCAGCAATTTTGTGTTAAAAATAAAATGGCACTTAAGCACTTTCTTTGATAGTCTATTTATGGTAATAACTCAATCTATTGGATTAAGCATTCTAGAAAACAAATATTTCGATAATGCGTGCCAATTTCGCTATTCAAATTGGCATCAAAAATCGATTCCTCTGGAACAATCGCAGGCGCGCCAAGATTCATGACAGTAAATAGTCTATTGCAGAAAGTGGTTTAGTGCTTCTTTAAGAAATAGAAAAG